>PJEX01000221.1:0-78224 GCA_005350895.1 Colletotrichum tanaceti
GGGTCAATGTCAGTTGGTCTGATCACTCGGTACAAACGCAACTACCTCACCTACCCCGCCCGCCCCCCTTCTAATTTCTGTTTGCGTCTAGTCACACTCATTGTCTCGCCGTATCTTTCCAATGCATCTACAATTGTATTTTAAGACTAAACAACCTTCTGAGGTAAATGATTGACTGCATCTCTATAGGGAAATGCGTGCTGCGTGCTTGGAAGTGCTATTTTTTCTTTTCCTTTTCTTGTTTTTGCCTTTCTGATCCGTACCTATCCTCCTGCTTCTCTTTCAATCTCGGCTCGACAACACAACTCAAATGACACTTTGAAGGACACAACGTACTCCGCATCGAATATTAGATATTGAGCAGGGCCTTGGCGCCTGGCTCGCTGCAGACGTAGATAACGTCGTGCTCATTGGAGAAGCCATTGAACTTGGTCGCGGAGCACTTGGTGTAGGCGCCCATGTCCTCAAAGTATAGCCAGTCGCCAACGTCGAGTTCGTGCTCGAAGGAGATGGTCTCGGTGATGCGGTCAATACCATCGCAGGTGGGGCCCCAGACGGAATAGCGGATGCCCTCGCCGTCGGGGCACGCGCTGGCCGCAGAGGTGTCGTAGACAGTCAAAGAGCTTGCGCGGAGAACCTTCGCGACGGGATGCTGGTGGTCGAACATAATGCTCGAGAAGTTGCCATAGAGACCATCGTTGACGTATACCATGTAGCGCTTCTCGTTGAGCGTGGGGTCGTCAACGGTGCGGCGCGCGATGATGTTGCAGGCGATGGTGAAGGCTGCCGAGACGTAGTAACGGCCGGGCTCGGCGATGATGTTGACGTTGCTGCTGGCGGGGAAATACTCGTCAAGGGCGCCGCGCAGCACGGCGGCCATGTCCTCAAAGGTGTCGCCGCAGAAACCGCCGCCAATATCGAGCGTCTTCATCTCAAATCCGTAAGCCCGACCCTGCTCGAAAACTTCGTAGGCGTCGTAGACGGCCTTGTAGAAAGCCATGGGGTCAGAGGCACCGGAGCCGACGTGGAAGCTGACGCCAACAACATTGAGGCCGAGGTCCTTGGCGACGCCGAGCAGCTCGTTGGTAGCCTCCTTGGCAGCGCCGAACTTCATGCTCAGGCGGCACAGGCTCGACTCGTCGTCCGTCATGATGCGCAGGTACAACTCGGCCTCGGGGAAGAGCTTGGCGATCTTGCGCAGCTCGTCGGCGTTGTCGAACGTCATCTGCTTGACCCCCATGGCCTTGACGTAACGCACGTACGAGTTGGTCTTGCAGGGCTGGGCGTAGATAATACGCTCGGGGGCGGTGCCCATGTTCAAAACCTGGTCAATCTCCGTTTTGGAGGCGCAGTCGAAGCCGGTGCCGAGAGCGGCAAGGAGTTGCAGCACCTTGGGGTCGGGGTTGCATTTGACGGCTGGGCTGGTCAGTGATGGGGGAAAGGCGAGACTTGTAGTTCAAGAGATCTCACCATAGAAGGGCTTGACGCGCGGCAGGTTGAGCTTCCAGCGCATGTGCTGGCGGTAGACCTCGCCGAGATCACCGACGAAGAAGGTGTCCTCGTCGCCTGGTTCACAAATCTCATGATCAATGCTCTCGACACGCTGGCGGAGAGCATCGCCAATCAACTGCTTGGGGTTGGTCACGCCATGTTTGGAGTGGTGGTGGGCGTGGTCGACAAAATGCGATGTCTTCAAGACTGGTTGGTAGGTACTAGCATAATTGATAGTAGCTGGTGCAAAGTGCTCGATCGCGGCTGTTGCCATAACCATATCCCAAGCGGTTGACGGGGTGGCGGTTGGAGAGAGTTGTGGGGTGTGGAGGGTCGGACTGTTTCGACTCTTGCGTGACAGCAAGATGTTTCCCGTGATGGGGTTGATAGCTGGGAACCTAGAATGACAAGAGGATTCTAGGGTGGTCGAAAGCGGTAGCAGACTGGACCCTCAGTGATCTGACGAGGTCTCCTCGACTCCCCCTCGGCAAGAGGAAGAGACTCTAGGCCCGTCCTATGCGGCAGCTGGTTGGGGGTGGGAGAAGACGGGGGCGTCTGGTGAAGCAAAGCGTCGAACAGAAAGGACTCGAGCTCTTGCTTAGACGACTTCAGCAGGCGGAGGCGGGATGGCGTTGACGATGTGAAGAGTCTTTCGTAGGCTGAAATCTTGGTCACTGACAAAGCTCACGGCCAGGAGAGCCGTGTTGGGTTGTTGTGCCTTTGAATTGACCAAAGGCTAAGTCTAGCGGTGGAAGGTTTTGATCTTTTAGATCTAGGCTGGTCAGTGAACACTGTCTGTGTACTTTACTTCTTGGAAGTTTTCTTCGTAGTAGTGCAGACGAAGAGTTGATCGAGCGATTTTGTTGCTCGGTGATGACGACGCCATGTGACGGGGGCAAGCGCGGCGGGTTGCGCAGCAGACGGCAGCGCGCTCTGGGGAAAAATAACACGGGAAGGAACCTACCTACCAAAAGAATTGTCAAGTGGACAGCGAGGCCAGAGTCCAGGTAGTGGTGTAACAACTGCGGTGGTTGCAAAAGGCGTGACTTGCTGCTTGTTGCGGTTTGACGATGAACCTTTGGATGGTGTCGGAGAACTCAGTGTGTGGCGGGGAGCCTGTTCAAAGGCTTTTTATTGCGACGGGCGTGAGGGTTCAGGTTTCGTCTGGCTTCCGCGCTGGTCCTTTTCGGTACCTTGCCAGTGGAGCGCCAGTGAGGTTGGCGGCACATACATACCTACACACACGCACACAAGCTGACAACATAAGGTACCCACAAAATTCTCAAATTTTTCCCCTGTCGGCGGCCCGACGGCACCAGTCGAACGTAGGTACCTAGTGGTGTAAGATTGTACCTAGGTACTGTGTCCGTACATACCTACCTCGCAGGTGCTTCAAGCTCCGACTTGCTGTTGACCTGCAATATTATACTTCTTAAGTTAAATAAAAATCTACACGCGGCCCACCCGGATCCAGGCGGTCACCCCAGAAGCGGTACGTCGATTAAGCGTCGAGTACCTCGACATCCCGCTATGATTTGCCCATTCTTCAGCGGAAGGCTGTGTACGGAGTATACTGTACATCCCATCACCCTTGCTGTTCAGACCCGGAGCTGCAGAACGAGATGCCGCATTGGGCGGTACACTCACTACTTGCATCGGCCCTCGCACCGCCTGCTATCGGGGTTTCTCCCCATCCAGTATCGGTACGGATATTGAGTGGTTGTAAGTTGTGGATGTGGAGGGCCTCATCTCGTAGAGCTGGAGCCTTGGAGGGCAGGAGGGTTTACCAACATGGGCCGCCTGCCATTCATCACGAAGCAACGCACTCCACCCACCAGCCACACCCACCTCCATCACCGATCGTGCTGACACATCGGCCTTTTCAGACCGACTTTGTCTTCTTCTAGAAGTCGGCCTAGCCGCCCTAGCACCCACCCTGGAGCTGTTGCCTCGCTGTCATTACGCACCCCTCCGGATCCATCCTGCCGTACCGCTACTACGTAGGTAGTAGGCTGTGAGGAGGGGATGTTTAGCGAAGCAGAATGATGACTAATATCCCGGGTAACTCGGTGTCTCTCACTCCCATGTTACAGCCGGGGTTGTGGTGGGTGACAAACTGGAGATGCCCCGGCCGGCCAACCCTAACTCACCGTCCCAAACACCGACACCATTCGCACGATACACGCACGCCGTAATACCTATTCTTTTGAGACAGCAGACGCAAGTACTACCTTTTGAGTATCCGTGTTAGCACGTAATAGCAGGACTCCAGACCGCTGCCGCCCATGTCTCGATTGCTCGCCAGCATCCTGAGAAATTCCCTCACGAATGTCCACTCGGACAGCTACCATAATCAGCTTGATCCCATGCACCCCAAGTAGCCAGCTAAACTGGGAGGCTACCGCTCCGCCAACTTCTGTTCCAAATCGCCGAAAGGGTGGGACATCGCCTGACTTGATGGCCGCTGGCAAGTGGAATAACGAAGCCGACACATAGCCCATCAAGCATGTGCATCTTACGGCCTAGCTCCAATGCGCTGCGGCGCGCCCTCCAAACACCGGACTTCAGAGCCTTGGGCTTCCTCCCGTCTTCGGCCTACTTGGCTCAGCCTACTTGCCTCGGCGCCTCGACATCCACCTCAGTCAGGAACCTGGAAAATTTGTGGCGCCGTGACGTATGCGGGTCCGATTCGAGATTTCATGCGTACCTGTTCCCATTCTGTCAGTCGACAGGTCTCTGCTGTGCTGTAATGGGGCGAACATCATTGGCCGTCCGTTAGCTGGACATGTACTCTGCGCTTTAGTCCGACGACCCAATGCTGAGGATGTCGGTTCTGATAGAACGAGCTGGCCGGTTATTCGTACGACTACAGAATCCCCTGGCTCATTGTTTTCATCTTGCGTTGTCTAGTGGTCTCCAAGCCATGGGGTATGGCAGGAAGACGTATCGTATCTGAACGCGTCCGTACACGTGAAAGACGCCATGCGGCCAACATCAAATCATCAGGAGGAGGGTATAACTACAGAAAATATGGTGTACAGATATGGTACATGAGCCGAGAAATCCCAAGCGGCTCTCGTTCACAAAGGCGGTGGCGCTTTGCCTACTCGGCACCGTTGATGTCCATTTCGTGGAGCTTCCAGGTGCCGTCCACCCACGACCGCTTCTCGCCCAGGAAGGCCACGCGCTCCTGCTCCTCCTTCAGGGCGTCGACAATGTACGTCTGCGCAACATCCCGCACCTGGTCCTTGGAAACATCGAGGAGTTGCTCGCGGCGTTTCTGCTTCATTTCCTCCGTGATACCGGAAAGGAACCGACCCATGCCCTCGGCGTTTACCGACTGCGGCGCATCTACGCCTTGGAACACCGAGATCTTAGCCTCCTCGAGGTCACGTTCAGTCCACGCCTTATCTCTGGCCCACTGGCCGGCATTGCGCATGATAGAGAGCGTGTTCTGGGGGTTGGGGTCGCGGTAGGAGTAGAAGCCAAACAGACCATCCAATCCGCGCGAGTAAGCTCCGCCACCGTAGGCGCCGCCCTTCTCGCGAATCTCATGATGAAGGTGCTTGTGGGTAAGGAGCTGCGCCAGAATCTGCAACGGCGCTCCATCCGCAGACGTGTACGAAACCGTGGGGACGGCCAGCGAACCATAATAGACCTGGTACGGCAACGGGAAGAAGGACTTGATGTTCCTCTGTAGCGCGGCAGGCTTGAATGCCGGCAGCGACGGCTGGTCATTGGGGAGTGTCGACATAAAGCTAGTCAAGGCGCTGAGATTGGCGCTTGTGCTTTCGGCCCCGCAAGTGAGTGCCGTGTGGAAGTTACCACCTGAAAGCGCGATTTTTTGAATCTGCTTGAGCTTGTCAATAACATCCGCCAGGCCATCCGTTTCGGGACGATTGGCAAGCGCCGTTACGAGCTTGACCTGCGAGAGGCCGCCGATCTGCTGTCTGAGCCAAGCGTTGCGGGTCAGCCCAGCCTCAGCAAAGCCGCGGGCATACTGATGTCCTGATGAGGCGATGTCGTTGACCACACCGTCGGCAGACGCCTGGAGGAGCTGCCTGATGCGGAGGGCGGCCTCTGGGCTATCGAAGTCGGTATCCTGCACGAGTTTGCGCAGTATGTCGAACATGACGGGTACATTTCTGTCCAAAGCCATACCCGTGAAGATAAGGCCCTCGCTCGCCTGGTGGAAGTCGGTGGGAGAAGGCGTTGAGTGGTATCCCACAGACACGCCTCCTGTTTTCAGCTTGATCAAGTCCTCGAGCTGCTCCATCGACATCTCCCTTGTGCCGAGGCGCATAATGCTGTCGGAGAAGAGGGGGATCAGCTCTCTCAGCTCATCGGGGAGGTTGTCCAGGGCGTTGATAGCCCTGAAGTAGGTCAAACCGTTCGTTGGGGCCTCGCGCCACTGAATCTGTACACCATTGACGGTTTCGTCACGAACCACAACGGGCTCCTTGCTTCGAGGAATGTCCTTAACGTGGACAGTAGGCAGACAGCTCAGATCTTCTGTGTTCGACTTCCCCTGTTCGACGAGAAGATCCAGCTCACGTTGCTCAAACCTTTTGCGTGCCGCCTCGTCGCTGCCAGCCTCCTGTGATGCTTGCTGGATCTTGGAAGCCAGTCTCTCCTTTTCCTCACGAACAAGGTCCTCGCTAAACGTGGTCGACGGCGACATAGTGAAGGACAGAGTGTTGTCGTTTAAGAGGTACTTGTCGATAAGATTCTCCAGGTAGCCACCCTTTGCGAGCTGCGTCTCAAACGCCGAAATGGTGTCATTCCACGCCAGTGAGTCAAAGGGATCGACGCCGGTGAACCACTTAGGCTTAAGCCTGTGCAACATATTCATGCCAAAATTGGCCGTCTTGTGCTTCAGCGCCAGCTCCAGCTGGTGGAGGGAGCCATCAATTTTTGTTCTGTCGAATCCCTTCTGCCGCATCTCCTGAAGAATGCGCTGGACTTCGGCCTTGAGCTTTGACACGTCTGCCTCCTGGACGCCGGTAAGTCCAATGGAGAAGATGCCCAGTTTCGCGGAGCTGTCGTATCCCGCGTTGGGGCTAAAGTCCGTTCCGAGACCAGCCTCAACCAGGCCGCGGTACAACGGCGATCCGTATCCATCCATCAGGAGGGTAGATAGCAATGCCAAGGAGAAAGACTCGACAACGTCAGAGGTGTCGCCCATGATCCACGAGACGGACGTCTTG
Source organism: Colletotrichum tanaceti (assembly GCA_005350895.1). Lineage (NCBI taxonomy): Eukaryota > Fungi > Ascomycota > Sordariomycetes > Glomerellales > Glomerellaceae > Colletotrichum > Colletotrichum tanaceti. The sequence continues at coordinate 6,699 of PJEX01000221.1, forward strand.
TACTGTCTGTCAGGGTCCACCAGGGGGTCGAGGGGGCCCTTATCAGTGACCTCCCTGGAGCCGGAAGATAGGTCGATGGGCTGGTGGATCGTCTTATCCTCCTGTATTCTCTCGAAGGCGCTGAGCTGGGCGTTGACCTCCCGGAGATGGTCAGACAGGGGCATGTCGCCGTATGTGAAGAGCTTGGCGTTGCTTGGGTGGTAGTGCTCGGCGTGGAATTTGCGCAGCTGCTCGTAGGTCAGGTCGGTGATCTTCTGGGGATCGCCGCCCGAGTTGTTGATATCAGGGAAGATGTGATCCTGAAAGCGAATGTAGAACAAGTAGCCGGCGTCAGACATCTGGCCCTTCATCTCGTTGTAAACGACGCCCTTGAATACGAGGTTGCTCTCCTCACCGTTGGCGGCTTGTGGATTCTCGGGCCCAATGCGCCATCCCTCCTGAGTGTAGTCCGACTCCTTCAGCAGGGGATGCAACGTGGCATCCATATAGACCGACATGAGGTTCTTGAAGTCTTGTGCATTCGTCGTCGCAAAAGGGTAAAAGGTGTGGTCGGACGCAGTGAATGCGTTCATGAAGTTGGACAGCGTCCGCGGCAGCATCTTGAAGAATGGATCGCGAATGGGGAACCTGAGATGTCAGTGTGCGCCTCGGGGGGTAGGGTCCCACGAATGCGAACAACATACTTCTGGCTGCCGCAAAGGGTGGTGTGCTCTAGAATATGGGGTACACCGGTGTCGTCCGGCGGATTCGTCTTGAAGCCGATGGAGAAGACATTGTTGCTGTCGTCGCGCGCGATGTGCAGGTAGTCGGCGCCGGTCTTGTCGTGTTGAAGATGCAGAGCCGTTAGTTCCAGTTCCGGCACGTGCTTCGTCCGCAGCAGCGTGAAGCCGTGAAGCTTATCACCAGGCTTAGGATACTGAGAGAGCTCAGTGACGGCCTTCTTGGCCGTGTTGACAGCATTCCGTAGCATGTTGACGAGTTTAGTGTTCGTTCAAGCTCGACTCATGATCCAAAGGGAGGCGATGCGCTCTGGAGAATATTTCTGGAAAAGAAGGAAGCGTAGGTCCAGAGTAGGCAATTCGCACCTGCCGAGTTCAACTACTGGAAATTTTAGGCTGCTGTGGCCGGCGCTGTCTGGAAGCCGCCTGCTCCACCGGCGGCCGCTATTCGTCATCACACAGGTGATGTGGGACCGTATTCATTAAAATGCTCTCTGAGAATACCGAATCGGCGGGCCTGCGTAACGCATTAACGGGCAGTTAACACTGACAGCAAGCAATTGGGAAGCCGCCCGGTAGACCGGGGCGCCCTGCGCTAGGCCAGTACCTCGTAGCACTTCCATGGTTTATTCTCCTCCCTTCCACACTGCACAGAAATCGCGAACCCAAAGGCGACCGACCAGTGGGATCGTGGGCAATTTTTTCCCCCCTGATCCCCCAGTATCGGCAACCCGTATCGATAAATCCTTACGCAATATTCGGGGCCACTTCAGTCGAGATTGCTGACTTCGACGACCGGGACCCAGAAAGAAAGACACTCGAACATCCATTTGGGTATGAGGCCCTGCAGCATATCCTCCACTTGAGTACGGATACAGTGGTATTTCTAATGCGCACGCCTGAACACCAAGCCACCTCGCTCTCTCAATCCAACCCTTCGCTCTGTCCGACGACAAAAGTCCGCCCCCGAGTGTCAATCAAGTGGAGAAGGGCAATTGCCAACACGCCGACTGCTGCTACGGATACCACCAGTCCGACGCGGGGGACCGCTTAATTTTGCGACGCCGACACACTCCGTCACCGAACAAACGAATGCGAAGGCCCTGGTGACGACAAGGCCGCAAGGAATATACATATCACTGCCCCTCCTTTTGCCGCCGAGTAGATGCCCATTAGTCAGGACGGCGTCGTGATGTCAAACGGTCAGGATGGTCACGCCCACGCGCCGGCGACGTCCCTGAAGAAGGGCAAGCAGAAGAAGGCCGTTGACTCAAACGAGTCGGCGAAGCTGCTCGCGCAGCGTATCACACAGTTGGAACAGGAGTCGGCCGGAGAGAAGGATCAGGAAGCTGAGATTGGTGCGTACCGCCTCCCATCGTGCCATTACCCTTCCCGGGCGGGCCGAATCAAGTATGTCGCGTGAGCGCCGGTTTGAGACCCGTGTCAGGAGTGTAAGGGGTCGTCTGTCAAACCCGTTGGAAGGACCGCTTTTGCAGTCCTCATGTCCTTTTTTCTAATCACTTTCTTGCTTGGCATACGTGACGAATATGACTCTAACGAAACACAGAACGCGAGGTCAAGCGTGCGAACCGCGATTTGGCCCAGCAGGTGGCCAAGATGAGCGACCTGCAAAAGATTGAACACTTGACCCGACGTTCCAGCGAGCTGCTAGCCGACATGCGTCGTGTCGAGCGAGAAAACCAGAAGAATAAGAAGCGCGGCGACGCTCTGCAGAAGGAAAAGGATGCAAACCGCACTGAGCTCAGCAAAACGGTCGGCCTGAAGGAGAAGCTCGAAAAGCTCTGCAGAGAGCTGCAACGGGACAACAACAAGTACAAGGTTTGTTGCCCCCCTCATATACCTTTGTGGCCATGGGCTGACCTTGCCAGAACGAAAACAAAACCCTCCAAGATAACCTCAAACACAACAGTTCGGCCTATGACGAGAAGCATGCGGCTCTGCTGGCGAAGCTCGAGGGGATTCAGGAAGAAAAAGATCATCCACGGAAGCAAGTTGTTGACATGAGTGTCGATACACTGTGTGTTATCCATTGTGATTGTTATGCAAGCGCGACGACTGACTCTCCTAGATTCCGTAACCGTTTCAAATCGTTCATCGAGCAGTACGAACTACGGGAATTGCACTTCCACTCCCTGATGCGCACCAAGGAGCTGGAAGTGCAATATAACATGGCGCGATACGAACGCGAGAAGAAGCTGGCCGAGTCTGAGGCTACCAGAGCGCGAAATCTCCAGAACCAGGTGCAGACTTTTACAAAGACTGAGACTGAACTTAGGAATCAACTCAATGTCTACGTTGATAAGTTCAAGCAGGTAGGACCACCGGACATTGATGGAGAAGTAAGGCTGAGTTTTTGCTGACAGATCAAGGTTGAGGACACGCTCAATAACAGTAATGATCTCTTTCTGACGTTTCGGAAGGAAATGGAGGACATGTCCAAGAAGACGAAACGTCTGGAAAGGGAAAACGAGACGATGAAGCGTAAGCACGAGGCCACGAATGCCAATATCATCCGCATGGCCGAGGAGCGCGAGGACTGGCGCAAGAAAGCCGCGGAGGCGACGAAGCGAGCCGAGAAGCTGCGTAGCATCATCGAGCAGATGCAACAGCAGGGCCGCAAGGTGCCGCCTGGAATGGCGGCGACCCTGGAGAGCTGCTACTCGGACAGCAACGGCCACATGGACGGCGACGGGAGCGACTACTCGGACGACGAGGAGGGCGAGGAAGACCCGAGTGAGTTTGACGACGACACTGAGGAGGAGCCGCAGCCTGCAGAAGGAGAACCACTCCGGCCATACGGTCCGGAGCGGCCGCCAGTGCCCCAAGCTACAACGAACGGCCACTAGGAATCCGGACGGAGGAAGCCAGGGATCAGCACCACGGACGTCTCTTCATCCAACAGTGAGACGGCCTCTCTGGTGCAGGGCCCGCCCGACCAGCAAATGACCCTCAGACAACGGTCCACCCGTGCTTTTTCACAGGTTTCGCAATTTTGCAGGACCAAGCTGAGCATGTTTATGTCGACGTTTACATAGGGTATCTTGGTGCTACTGCACGCATTCTTTGGCTTCTGTTTGGGCCACGGGACTGAGCATTGCTCAGGATCTGAAATAGCGATGATGGTGTGACTCCAGAGAGGTCGGGATGTTTATAGCCCTTACCAGGCAGGCTCTTTCTGGTTAGCCGTATTTCGGTAAAGCAGTGGTTCTGAATACAAGCGATCTCCATGCCTAGGTACTCTTTTATCTGCCTTTTCATAGTGGTTAGGATGTGTCTCCAATGCTTCCTACACCCTCAGAAACCAGCCTGCCAGCCAGCATGACGTTCCAACCCACCTTAGCGCAGTGACGTCGAGCTTCAGGGGTCGCAAACCATGCTGAGCCACAGGTGGTCAGCAACCACAGCACAAGGTTTGCAATTTCCCCGGATCACGAAGTCAATCCCGCTGAAGCGACCCTGCACCAGCCACTCGAGAAAACATACCCTAGGCGCGCACGTGCCATGTCTAGAATAGGTAGCACCAGCAGCTACTGGAATGTTGAGCCCAGCTTATTGCAGTTGGGGGGTGAGGCTGCGTTTCCGGTGCACTTGAAACCAATCGCTACTTGCCCAATCCACATTCCATGGCTGCATTGCTCCCTTCAACTTTCAACCACCTGCTTGACCCGTCCGATTCCTGCAGTCGATAATACACACAAGGCCTCGACAATACACAACTTGGTCGAGGCCACCCGGTCGCAACTTTGGTCATCCATCTCTGCCCGCGACGTCATCATCCCAAAACACGCTGCAGCCATCACCACCATGGCCTTCCTCGAGGACCCGCGTCTGCGCCAACGGTGGAACCAAATCTCTCACAACGCAGGAGAGGTGACAGAAAATGCAGCTGCCGGCATCTGGAGCTTTCAGCATCACTACATTAACCCCTGCTTCGCCTCCATCGCTCACTCGCTAGAACAATGCGCCAATCCCTGTCTGGGCGACCACGAAGAGCGGGCGAGGAAACGTCGAGAACGAGAACGTGCGGGCGGCCGGGCGGAGTACAGCTTCGACTTTTACGACGACTGGTATGCCGAGGACCAGGACGGCGGGTTTCTGGGTGGCTGGGGGAACGATGACTGGGATCGCCTGCTCGCGGGTACCGGGTCGCAACGAAAGCATGCAGGCGAGGTGCAAGACCAGCCCAAAAGGAAACGAGGAATGAGCTACGGCACTCGAGGCAGAGGATCTAAAGTATTAGAGTCCGATCCAACTGTCATCCCCAGTACGCAGCCCATTGGATTTCTGAGCAAGCTGCCGTGGAAGCTGGGTAAGACGCTCCGCTACAAGCCCAGCGCGGCGGATCTGCAAGACCACCCGCGGCAGCACGACGAGATGGGTATGGGCGAGACGGAGCCTCTGCTTGGGGGCGACTCTGATGACGATGCTTTTCAGAGCCGGGCCACCAAGACTAGGAGTCGAAGTGGAACAACGGGATCTGGCGTGTCGTCGGATTCTTATCGGTCGCGAGGTGACCTATTCCCCAGTGACGGGGAGGGCGACGAAGACGCCGTGCCGCTGGACGACGAGTTTATGGTCTTGGATAAAGTCCGAGACGACCACAGCAGCAGCCGCACGAAATCTAGCAAGGGCAAGAGGCGCGCTGACGGCCGGCCTATATCAAGGACGGTGTCGAGGGCCACCATCGACTCAAGCCACTCAATGCTCGGTCCGGGCGTGCGGAGAAGTTCAACGAGCATGCCGGCAACGCCCGATACACCAGCGGCGCCCTCAATGGAGGCTTCGATGGAGGAGCTACAGATCGAGGAGGAGCGCATCCGGGAAGAAGAGGATGAGGAGGTGGAGCGCAAACGACAGGCCGCCTTGCAGCTCGCATCCGAACGAGGGTTGCACGACGGCTTTGAACGCGTCACAGCTGAGGATTTGGATCCGAAGTTCGACGTGGACGAGGCGGCAGAGCTTCTGGGCAAATACATACTTGCGTCCAATACGGAGGACGCACACGACAAAGCGCCTGATGTTCGTTCCACGACACAGCAACATAATATACCGACCGAAGAATTTGTTCCCGCCCGGTTACCGAGCTTCAGGTAGCTTGCCGGAGCATGGACAAAAAGACGCAGGCCTTGTTCCAATACTGTATAATAGTCGGCGAAGCCGACGACTCATGTCATTACGATACCAACGCGAGGATGAGGGCAGCATTCAATAGAGCAGTGCACTGCCAAGGCGCAAGTATTTTGGTTTTTAAGTCTGCGGCAAATTTTTGTAACGCGTAAGAAACGTGAGGTGCGATACCTATGCCTTGAGCTCAGGGCAGGCTTCCACAACCCTGAAACCAAACCACTCACAACATCTCACCAGATAGGATTGTTGCGCGCCCATGACTCTTGTTGATTGGCTTCCTGCTTTGCGATGAAGTCGTTCGTGGCCTTCTTTGCCTGTTCGGTGCCGAACTTGATGACAGCTTCCGTGCTCACTTCATACTTGACGGTGCCGTCCCGGTGCCAGTCGGCCACGTCTGCCATGCCTCCAGTCAGCTGATCGAGGTAGTTACGATAGTTCTCGGAATGGCGAATTGAGCAGCGGCTAGTCTCTGACTCAGAGTGAGCGGTAAGAGAAGACGTGTCTCTGAAGTAGCGGAGGCATCCGGGACATTGCAACTTTGCGTTGTAGTGGGAGGTAGCTGCCTTCATGTGGGTGACGAGGGCTCTGCTTGTGTCAAAGCTTTTCCTGTTTGTTTGTTTTTTGTCAATTACTTCCTTAACGATGGATGGTGTGAAGGCAAGCTGACCTGCAGGATATCTGAGGACACTTGAACTTAAGAATGATTGTGTCATAATACTTCTTTGGGTCGAAACTTGGATGAGAGGGGTTGTTGATGTCGTCCGCAGCCGCTGACTTTTCCACTGCAGGTCTGGCTTCCTTCTGGACATCCAGGTTATCGTCTTGTACTTCCCCCCGGGCGGGAAAGTCGTCTGGTTTGAAAAAAGACGGGTGGGCCATGTAAGGTTTGTCAAAGGCAGACTGAACGCTAGGGTGCGAAGTGGGAAAGTAGTCTCCAAACTGGGAACCGCTGCGCTTCTCAAGCTCGTGAGCAAACGTGAGCTTATGGGCGCGGTTTCTGTCAAGATCCTGTCGTCCGATGGCGCTACACTCGTCGTGTTCCAAGTGCCTTATCCAGGCGGCGAGCCGGACGAAGCTCTTCTGACAACCTGGGCAGACCAGCTTCTGCTCTTGTGGGTGTGCCTACGATTGTCAGCGCCGCCCGAGAAGCTTAGGCATAGCTGCAGGGGTGTTTGAGTAAGAAAACTCACCTCGAGAATGTGCTTGTCTTTGGCGTCGATCGTGTTGAAGTCCAGTGTGCAGACAGGACAGTGGATATGGGTTCCCTCGAGCTTCATGTACATTCGTTTGTGTCCCATCAACTTGTCAAAGCTAGCGAACAGTTCGCCACAGACATTGCAACGCATTGCCTCATGAGGCGCCGGTCTTCTGTCCTTGGTAGGCTCGCTGTGGTCCATGGTTGCGCGCGAGTGGCTGCCGGATGTCGTCGAGGCTCTGCTAACAGACATTTCGATGATGGTGATGTGTTGATCGGGGCGTTTGTGTTGTTGAAGACAATTGAGTTTTGAGGTGGCCCGGTGAACAGAGGCAGGAGCAAAGGGGAGCTACGAGGGAACAGCCGACCTAAAGAAGCAGGAGGGAGGTGATACGTTGGTCGCGGTTTCCAGCAGCAATAACGCAAGCTATGGGGAATGTACTTTCCTCGACGTAGTCAAAAGAGCCCATTGCCAAACTTATGGAACTTGGCGTCCTTGAAACACACGGGCAACAAATTTCAAGACTTACAATCACTATTTCGTTGGAAACAAGGAGGGTGTTTGCCTTTTGTACTTAGGCATGTGAAAACAGGCTGAAGAGGCCCTCGTTTGATTGCAACGACAGCACGTAACTATCATTACCCAAGTCGGAAAATCAACATCTCCGTCGTCAACTCTAATCAAGACAACGGAACAGAAGTAGACCTGACTCGAACCTCCGCCATTGACTGGCAAAGCAGGTAGATGCCCATTTCAAAGCTTTCCGCGGGCTATGACTCAACTTATCGATTGTTTGTATTATGTTCTCGATCTATTGCTCAGTCTTGTTATAATATTCGATACCCTTCGCCATCACTGGCGAATAACCGAGCTCCCACAACGCGATTCACGATCCAGGAATCATTGGTAAGACACCCTTTATCATAAGAGTCACTCTGTTTCGCTCGCGATTGTCAAATGATTGCCGGTGTTACTCCAGACCAACGTCAGTCATAAAGAATCGTAAGCCCGTACGGTCATCTTCTCAGGGCTCTTTTCCAGCCTCGGTGTTCATCCGCTCGTGGTCTCAGGATCGATGGTGAGTGGTGTGGCATCAGTCTCAGCCTCCTTGATCCATCAGAGTGGCGTTTTCCATGTGTAGTTGAGGGAATATTGATGACGCGATTATTGTCTCAAATGGCTCAATGACAGCCTTTAAGACTCATGCAAATGAACCAGTTACCCCCACCCTCAAGCCTTCCATCATTGATTTTACCTGTTCTAACCTCCTGACATCAGTCAGCTGCCACGTTGAGTCCGCAGTGTCTAAGACAGTCTGACGTTTATAGCATGATCTTGATGTATAAGATCTGCCAGGAGCTAATGACGGAAAGTGTGAGCCTCTCGCCGTCGCTAGGAGCGGAACACCCGTCACTCACCTCAGAGTCTTGTCTGGGCGTGACTGATGTCCCTTGACATGCTAGTAGTTTCTGTTACAGATCTCCCGCCGCTGGTAACGACGGCGGCAAATGTGCTACGTTGGAGTCAAAGGGGTTCACTTGGGGTTGAATCGTATTGGCAATCGAAGTAGCCTCATCGGAGTTTCAGCTCGTCGTCATACAGTCGCCGAATCATCGTCTCATCAAGAGATTGGGCTGAGACTCGATGTCCAAGTACTGTGCCTCGTGTGACTTTAGAAGACCTACTCAAATATATGTAACCCGCACCTCGTATCGTCCTTCGAGCGCCCCCCGACTTTGTGCTTTGAATTCATGACCCCGACAACCGACGCCTCTCGTCCATCGAACAAAGAAGCCCACAGCCACCAACCCCCTAGAGTCTCCGTGGCTTTATCTCAAGGACCACCTCTCCAGCCACGACGAATCGCTCCCCCTACTGCTAGCCTTGAAGATCACAAGCGCCGTATCACCGTTGTCACTCGAGGCGTTTTGGCCCTCGCCGCATCGGCAGCACCGCACACTCGGGTTCAACCCACCAGCCACCGCCCAAGACAAGTTCGACAAAGTAAAGATACTCCCTCCGAAACTTTCGTTGCCCCAAATCACCTTTCGTTTCGACCTTGCGTATCACAGACCTCTAAAAAGGCGACGGGCCCCTCCCTCGTTGTGACTAGGTCACCGGTGCTAAGAAAGAAGAAGAAGGGAAAACGGGGGGCAGGGGACCACTGTGACCCCTATTACAGACACTATACAAAGCCCAATCGACAAGTCCACCATCTCACAATGTCTCTCCCCTACAAACTCAAACGGGAGGCAATGCGCTGTCCAACTACCGAAATGCCTCTCCCGCTGATGCCATTCGTCTTCCTCGCCCACTTCGCGCAGACAGTGACCGACGTCCTTACAACGGAGGCCAGGCGCACGACAACAAACCTCTCCAAGAACATCGACGCCCTCCGCCTGCAGGTTCGCGGCCCAGAGCACTCCTTCGCACCCTTCTCTCGCCTGCCCCCAGAACTCCGCCTCAAGATCTGGAACCACGCCTTGCCGCCGCGGACTCTGCTTGCCTCGCACGCGCCGAACCCGTCCCTGTTGTCGGTGAATCGCGAAGCAAGGCACGAGGCACTGCTGCGGTATACACTCGTACGGCTCAACACGTGGGGGGACCGGCGCATTTATATTGACTTTCAGAGGGATAGCATTGCCATCGTCGAAGGGAAAGGTGGCGGTGGGTTCCCCGTGCGTGGGGCGCGGCATGTCATTGTGGTTTGCGAGGAGCCATTCCATAATCCTGGGTCGTATCTGAAGTGTCGGTACCGTGCCGGTTTGGACTCTTTGACGTTGATCATCGGGGCAAGTCTGTCGTGTCCGACACCGCTGCCCATCATCCGGGAGCTGCAGACACCGGAGGATGTGCAGCAGAGCCTGGGTTATTCCAAAGAGGAGTCCGAGAGAATAGGGATGGAGGTTAGAGATCTGGCTCAGGGGTGGGGGAATACCCAAATCCACGTGGGAAAGTTTGTTTGAGTAGCATAGACCATCGAAGGCGCGACTCTGGGAGCGGAAATATCCAATCTCATGTAGTAATATTCTATCTCCGTCACTAGATTTGATCATACATAAGTTCATACATACATATCCTCATAGCCTACTCCGAGCACCCAGGTACACCTGTCCAAGCTTCAACTGGTCAACCGCCTCTCGGATCATCTCATCCACAATCTCTCCGGCAGGCTGGATCTTATCGATCGCACCGGCAACCTGGCCCATCAAATGCGGAGGGTCAATATCGTTGCCCTTCTCGAAGTCATACTCGATGGGGACCACGCCCTCATCGCAGAGCTGCTTGATCTTGTCCGGCTGCGCGTGCCATTTCCGGATGTAGTCGTTCGTCTTCAATCGCAGTGGCCGCCCAGATAAGACGAGCGTACGCTCCGTGCCCTCGAACCCGCACGAGACGACCTCTTGCTTATGCTCCTCACTGCACCCGGCCTCGACGGACGCCACGAAGCGCGTGCCGACCCACACGCCTACGGCGCCCTGCATCAGGGAGCTCGCCAGTGATCGGCCGTTGTATATGCCGCCCGCGGCGATGACGAGCGCCGGACTCCCTTTGAGCATCTTGGGCCGGTACCGCCTCGCGACGTCGACAACGGCAGGAATAAGCACTGAGTTTGGCACATCGCCCGTGTGACCGCCACCCTCACCGCCCTGGGCGCAGACGATGTCGACACCGAGGTCAAGAGCCTTGACGGCGTGCTTCGGGTGACCAACCATATTCATGACATAGATGCCTGCAGCGTGCAGCTTGTCGATGACGTGTCTGGGCGGCACGCCGACGGCACTGACAAACAGCCGAGCGCCGGACTCAATGGTGATGTCAACAAGCTCGTCGAGCTTGCCGCCCGTGTAGTCATGGTTCGTCTTGCGGGCGTTGCCGCCAACCTGCGGCAGGGCGAGGTCGACGCCGAAAGGCAGGTCCGGCGACTTGAAATTATCCTTCATTTCAGCGATGATCTCACGCAGCTGGTCGGGCGTGTACTGGAAGCCGCCGATGACGCCGAGGCCACCGGCGTTGGAAACCGCGGCCGCGAGAGGCCCGCCCGACGTGCGTGCCATGCCGGCGAGGAGGATCGGGTGCCTGATGCCCAGTAGCTGGGTTATCGGTGTGGTGATAGGGCTGTCGGAAGCCATTGTGGTATTGGGTACAAGAGCTATCTAATCGATGCGATAAAGGATGAAAGGGGAAGACAATGGAACATAACTATTAGGGAAGACCCGAGTATAAAGGTAATCGACAAGAGGCAATGCAATCACCCCAACTTACAGGCTGGTTAGAGTAGGTACTCATGGCCGTGTCTGCATACCTAGGTTATCCGGGGGTGAGTGTGGGGTTGGGGGACTCAGGACTCTATTGTGCGGGGAAGTACGGATACACCGAGGCAATTGCCTTCTTGGGACAGCAGCTCGCCCACCCAACCCCCGGCTCCGGGCGGTTGAAACCGGCCGCCACTGAGGTGGAGGGTGCATGTGAGGCAGTCCTTGTGGTCATGGCGAGAATGGCGGCGGGAGATCGTCTGCGGAGTGCAGGGGCGGTTGCGACTTGTGAGCAGGCTGGAAAAGGACAAAATCCACAGCTGTTCCTGAGATCAGGGCACTATGTACGGTAATCGTAGCGTTGGATGTGAGAAGGCCAAGCCTGCAAGCTTGGGAACGAAAGTATTGTTAAATAAACTAATTCCGACTCTTACTTAGTGTTACATAATTTTGAGTGCGAAAAGCGAAAAGGCCGCACTGTTAATACCCCACCAACCGCACTTTACGCGAACCACCCACCAAACGCGCTCGACGCGTCCACTAAAGTTCGTCGTCAACCTTCCCTGCACTTAACCACCGCCAAACCCCAAGCATCACGATAAATGACAACTATGGCGGAATCAGAGCTTAAAGAGCTCTTCACCTCTGGCGACAAGGGTCTCGAGCCCGATGTTCTCTCCGAGTTACAGTCGATCTCGCGACTGCATGAGCTGTCCGCCGAGGACCTCTTCTACAAATGGGAGTCCTTCTGCATCAAGATGGATATGGACGCCATGAACCCCGACATCGTGCATGTGCGCAACTTCAAAAAGGATATCCAGGATGCATTGGAGAAGAGCAACCGGCAGCAGACACACATCAAGACAGAGAAGCGCAGCCACGGCACTCCCCGCTCTGGCAGAGGCGGCGATGTCTTCGGCATGCTGGACGGATTGGTGCCGAGCACGCCTGGGTCAGGGAAGCTGAACAGACCGAACAGCCTGCGGAAAAAGGCCCATGAGACACCGACCATGTCGCGTGTTAAGGCGGAGATTCCCTCCAGCTCGCCGGACTACAAGGGGGCGTCCAAGATGGAGGAGCAGTTGAACTCCATTCAGCCGTGAGTGCCAGAAGGTATACCAATGTGCTGTACTGACGCTGACTCCCGCAGTCCAAGCTCCTTCAATGACCGACACAACGCTGGCGAGATTGTCGAAGTGCTGAACGATCACCTCGACGCCCCTGAACCACCGATCTGCCCGTACTCGGAACCTCGCATCAAGCTGACGGCAGCCTCCGACCAGAAGAAGCTTGGTTACAAACCGCTGGCTATGAAGCTGTCCGAGGCGTCCGAGATCCTCGACGACAGGATAGACGAGTTCACGCATATTGTCCAGGAGTACCACAAGCTAGACTTTTCAGAGTTTGGTAATGCGGCGAATCAGAGCACCACTGAAGTGATTGCCGTCGGACGTATCGCCTCAGACGCCCCGGAGGGCAAGCTTAATGCAGCGTCGCTGGTGTTAGAGATGTCAAGACGGGTAGGCGGTGGCCTGAGGATTCCCCTGAATATGCGAAACAAGGGATACAGCTTCTTCCCTGGTCAGGTCGTGGCCCTCAAGGGCATCAACACATCAGGAAACGAGTTCGTAGTCGAGGAGGTCCTTGAAGCACCATTGCTTCCGAACGCTGCTTCAACACCAGCCGCCCTGGCCGCACACCGCGAGAAACTCCGAGGGGACTCGGACGCTATGGATACAGACTCAGAACCCGCTCCTCTGAACATCATCTACGCCTCAGGCCCGTACACGGCAGATGACAACCTGGACTTTGGGCCATTGCAAGCTCTGTGTGACCAGGCGGCCGACAAATACGTCGATGCTCTGGTCATGACAGGGCCTTTCATTGACAGCGAGCATCCTCTGATTGCCACGGGCGACTTTGATCTCCCGGAGGAAGCGGCTATCGATCCGGACAGCGCCACGATGCCAACCGTCTTCAAGTATATGTTCTCCCCCGCTCTAAATCGTCTCGTCTCTGCCAACCCTAGTATTACCGTCCTCCTCGTGCCCTCGGTACGCGACGTCATAGACAAGCATGTCTCGTGGCCGCAAGACTCCGTCTTGAAGAAGGAGCTGGGCCTCCCTAAAACGGCGAGGATTGTCACCAACCCCATGACGCTGTCGATGAACGAGATGGTCATGGGTATATCGTCACAGGACATCCTCTGGCAGCTGCGGCATGAGGAATTAGTCGGCGGCCGTCCCTCGGACCCGTCGTTATTGTCGAGACTCAGCAGGCACCTGCTCGAGCAGAGGCATTTCTTCCCGCTGTTCCCGCCGACGGACCGCTCCAAGCTGCCCAAGACGGGGACAGAAGAGGGCATACCCCCGGGCGCCATGCTGGACCTCAGCTACTTGAAGCTGGGCGAGATGGTTAACGTTCGACCTGACGTGCTGGTCGTGCCCAGCTTTCTTCCTCCGTTCGCCAAGGTCAGTGCCGTCTCTTTTTGCTACTGCACTCATCACTGACATTTGGCAATCCACAGGTCGTCGAGAGTGTACTAATTATCAACCCCGGCTACCTGTCCAAGAGGCGCGGCGCCGGCACGTACGCGCAGCTGACGCTCTTCCCGCCGAAGGCCGAGGCAGGCCAGGCGGAAATAATGGTCAGTCACGGCGTGTTCGAGCGCGCGCGGGTGGAGATCAAGAGGATTTGAAGAGTATTACGACGTCTACGATGATAGTTCTGTCGGGGGGTTGGGTATAATATTCGGCATCGCTCGTAGTGAGCCCAGTAGGATACGCTCTAATACAATTTGAATGTAACGCGGGCAATCACGAGTCCACGCGCCGTCGCTTATCAGCATCGTGGCGGTCTCTGTCGCGGGACGGACTGCGCTTTCGCCTGTCCATGTAGTCAACTCGCGAGTCGCGGCGCGGGGACGGCGACCTTGACCGATCCCGACGGCGGTAGTCATTGCGGGACCGGTACCTGCCATCTCTGTCCTTCGAATCGTCGTCTCTATATCCGTCTGACCGACCATTTTTTGGAGCGTCTGGTGCTTTGCGATCCCCCAAGGGAATGGCATTTGCACCGTTGACCTCGCGATCGTTATCCGGTCGGAACCGTTCATCCACATCATGCCTGTTAAAACCCCTTCGGTCACCCCCTCCACGACGATCGTCAAACTCTCCCCACCGACCGGTATCTTCGCTCTTGAGGTCCTTGTATTTTGTCGCACCTTTTCTGCCCAACTTTGTCATGTCGCGCTTCTGCAGGTATTCCGGCAGCGCACTCCGGTCTTTGACATCATCCGCAATCCGCATGCCCATGATGTCACGCTTATCCAGGCCGTACGCCTTGGCCTCGTCGCTGTAGAACGCTCCCTTGTGATAGTACTTTTGCAGGTACGACATCTTGCTCTTGGCGTCCTTCTCCTCCTGCTGCCGCGCGAGCTTCTCGGCGTCCTCGGCATCGCGCTCCTCCTGCGTCAGGTTCTGACGCCGCTCGCGCTCGGCGTACTCGGCCTCCTGCTCGGCGATGCGGTCGCGGTCGCGCTTTACACGCTTCAGCTCCCGCAGCTTCCACGCCGCCAGCTCCGCCTCCGGGTCAAGGTCATCCGTTGTGTCGACGTCCGAGCCCGACGCCTCGTCGTCGTCCCAGTGCTTCTTACCCGCTGCGCGCGCTGCGAGGTCCTTTTTTATCTGCTCCTCGACGAGTGCGTCCGCAGCAGCCTTGCGGCGGGCCTCCTCCTCAACGTAACGCGCATCGTCGTCCTTTGCTCCGCCGGATTGTTCTTTGCTTGCATTGCGTTGGTTCTTGGGGATGAACTTCGGTCGGATCATGAGACGGCGGGGGGCTTCTTCTTCGCTGGAGCTCTCCTCTTCGCTGGAGCTCTCCTCTCCTTCGCCGTCAACGGCTTCCTCTTCCCCTTCCTCTTCCTCTTCTTCCTCCGTCACGAAGCCCTCTTCAGCGGCGAGCCGTTCTGCCTTTTCGCGTGCTATTCTCTGATTCTCTTTTTCCTGTGCCTCGCGTCTGCGCTCGTCGAAATTGACCTTGCTGAGGCTACCGGCGATCTTGGCGGCGCTCGAAGCTTTCGGTGGCGGTGGTATCGCTCTGGCCTGGGTCTCGGCGTCGTTGGTCTCATCATCGTTGCCATCCGAATCCGAGTCAGAGGCCTCTGGTGCGGCAGGCTTGCCGGCGCGGTACCGGGCCGGCTTGACTGGGTTTGCTGTCATGCGCTTCGGCGGCATGACGGTGGTTGTGCCGGATGAATAGAAGGGAAATGGATGATGTTGAAAACTAGAGGTGCAGGTCCCTAGAATCCGGCGTCATACGTTCAGGTCACTCAGTCATGTTTGATTTCTTACACTGTGGGTCATAGACATCTGCCGAAAGGAGTTCTTGCTCCGACAAGGTAGTGCGAGGCTAGGTAGGTAGGTACATAAGCCCCTGGAGTAGAGGTACCTTTGGCAGTGGGTCTCCACAGGGTGTGCGATGCACCCCGCTGCACCCCTCAAGCCAGGTACCTACCTAGGTAGGTACCCTAGAAAGTACTCACTACAAAGATAGCTCGCGTCCACCAAGCTCTCCAACTTGCTTCTCATGTTGATTTTGTTATGGCAATATCCGTACTCATTCTAGAACCCGACGTCGATGGACGCGTCCAGGCTTCGATGCAAGAGAGCGCCGCACGGCACGCCGAAATTGGCCGTCTGCTCACTCATGTCACCAACGATTTGGACATGCCGCTGCTCCAAAACTTGCAAGAAGAATTTATCCCCTGCCGCGAGCCGGTCTAGGAAACCACCACCGTTGACGCACATTTCCCCGCGCAGCTTCACGCCTTGTACGAGCGGTTGGCCGCCTACCACGTGAGAGACGCAGCCTCGCTGGCAGAGGCAAAACTGATGTCTTTTATAGATGAGGAAAAGGGCGTCGAAGTTGAAATAACGGTCGGATGCCAATCTTTCGTCCGCTACTTACACTGCCAGCATCTCATCTATCACCCGCGCCGCCTGACGCTGCAAAATCCAGAGACGCTTCCCTCTCTGCCGTTTGTGTGCAAGCTTTGCATCCTGCACGGCTCCGGGCCCGTTCAGGAGACTTCCATTTCAGCCGCGTTCGGCCCGTCTCTCTCCTTATACCCCTGGAATGCCTCTTTCATCTCTCCGGTGTAGCAGAGATCGACTGCCTGTGGCTTTGGGAGTGGCTCCCCAGCTCATCCGCCATTTCACACGGGTCTGGGAAGGGCCGTGGAGAGACGCGCGTCGGAATTTTGGCACTGCTATTGGGAAGCAGGAGGAGATGCTGAGTTTAAAGATTCCTGCCACCTCGACCAAGGCCAGACGTGGTTCTGGCAGCCGAGACTGTCTTGCGACGAAAATCAGGCGCTGGCGATGCCGGATCTCGTGGCACCAGCGAAGAAGGACCTCTTGTCCTTGAGACTCTGCTTGCTGGCGTCTCGGCTGCAGGAGCTCAACCCGTGAGCCTTTGCCACCGAGCATTTCTTCTCTGTCCCCAACGCGGAACCGTCGGCGCAGTGCTCACGCATGCGACGGCGCACTATCGAATTTAACCCGCTGCGACCCGACGACAGCTAGCACTTCGTCGGCCCGCGAGGCGAGAACTCCCATCCCGAGGGCTTCGTCATCTCCGAAGCCGACCATGATCCGCCTCTGCAGATCACCGCGGAGGACAAGGAGGTAGACGAGCAGTGGGACGAGGACACCCAAGGCGGTGAAGAGGTTGATTATTTCCCAGACGTGCTCCGCACCGAGCCGCTTGCGGACAGGATCGAGCCTATGCTCTCGGCCTTTGCCTCGGCAGTGAAGAACATGGGTGCCCTCGAGGACGCGGAGCTCTTCGCCTACCTGGCTTGGTATCCTTCCAAAAGCAGATCAGACGAGTACGGAGACGAGGCGCCGTATGACTGCGAGAACGGCATGTGTAGGTGGGGTGTGCGATACCTCGCTGGTGGGAATGGTGACGAGAGACGAGTTCAATCAGTGATCCAGTGGCAGGTCGGTGACTGGAGACCAAGTCAGAGCATGTTGGGCCTTTTTGAATACCTGGGACGACAAAAGTAATTGCACTTTCAGTTTGAGGATGAAAGGAATACAAAGGCCCATACTATCGCGTAGGTAGGCAGGCAGGTAGATAGAAGAGAGAGCAGGGCTCAATCATATCGACATTGCACCATATATTTCAAGCAGTTTAGTCTTTGTATTTGACTTTCTCTGCCGTCTTCGTGCTACTTAACGAACCCCCCCTCTTCGCTCTCTTTCTCTCCAGTTCTTTCCTGCCGAGGAGGAGCTCAAAAAGCCCACTGCCAAGCAGGCATCATCGCCAGGTAGTCGTTCATGGCCTCAATGACATCAATCAGGTTCCTGATCCACTGTTTGGTCGCCAGGGCTGTGGCGCTGTCACCTGGCTGGTCCTCTCGCCTGCTTGACCGCGTCGCTCGTCCACTGTTCCCCAGGGGCTTCATGAAGTCGTTGATGACCTTCGTCGTCTTTGTCTGCATCATCAGTGACTCGCCCTTCCTGAACGTGTCCCACTTGGCCCTCGGCTGACACTCACTTTCAAACATGCTATCTGGCTCGTGTCCTTGGCTTTTTGCGGGAATGGACATTGTGCTGCTACCATACCTCCTAACCCTTGTTATGCAGGGGGGGGCGGGGGTCTTCGGTGGGGGGACGGCCAGCGAATTAAAGTTATACCATCTAGGCCTCAACTCTGCGATATTCCCGCGATATCCATAGCTTCATCTAGCTAGAGCGGCCGTCTCCAGGTCGAATACAATTGTGTCAGGGCAGCCTTCAGGCAGGGCAGTGAGGGGGCGGGGGGGCTATGCTGCTACAGACTCGCGCCGTTGGGACATGGCTTCGCGAGGGCATCGCGGGATGGTTAGGTGACGGTGATAGTAGGGTAGGTAGTGTAGGATTCTGTATGGCCCGCACCGCATGCAACATTGAATCAGTCCGTCGGTCAGATCGGTCACATCGATTTGCAGTGGCAAAGTCTTGTTGGGCAGGCCGTTTGTAGTAGTCCGCGTGTTGTAAAGACGGTGGTCGGCGCAAGTTAAGATGGTGGTGTACAAGGTGATCAAGGTTGTCCAGGATCTTAAACTAGCCAAACAGGGATCCTGCGGGGTCACCCGCTTCATTAACTACCTAGCTGCTTAAGTACCTACATACTGAGGTAGGTACCTAGGTAGGTGCGTTGCCATGGATACCGGCCAGCCGGCCAATGGCGGAGTCAGGCGGCTTGCTCTGCGGCTCTGCTGGCCGAAGTAGCCTGTGACCGTCTCGTGCGAAGTCTTCGCCCGGAATTCTTCTACCGCCCTGTATCCCTGGAGCGCATGTGTACGTCGGGCTGCGCCGCGGCGCTATCTTCGTGGACAAGGTCAGTCCGGTCCGCGTGCGTCGAGGACGTGAGCGTCCTTGCCGAGCTGTGGCATCGCTGGCAAACCTGCAACCGCCACAAGCATCGACTACTTAACCAGCGAGCCGGAGTCTACGGAGGCCTCGTGTGGCGGAACGCGGTATGCAGTCCAGAGCGGCGATGACTGCTACAGCATCCCTGAGGCCCAGGACGTTGGCACAGCTTGGCTTCTCGCAGACAAAAATCTGGCCGCCTACTGTGTCGACTTCCCCACGTCAGGCAGTTTCTGTATCATATGAGAAATTGCGACACTGACACTGTTGGAGTCAACCAGGCGTGTGTCACCATCGCAGACGCTGCAGGCATCACCGAGATCCAGCTCAAGGCCTGGGATCCAGGTCATCAACCCCGTCTGCCCCAACATCGAAATGATGAACGGCACCACACTCTGCAGCAGTCCTCCCGGCTCTCAGTTGCCTCCTTCTGTGACGACCGATATTCCACCATTGATCCCGACTCAGGCCGCACCTGCGCCAACAGATACCGCCGCAGGGTCAAAGAAGCCTTGAAGCCGCTGGTACGACGTCGAATCGGGCGACTACTGTAACCTCGTGGTCCTCAAGTTCGCCATCTCCCTAGACGACTTCCTCTCCTTCAACAAGGGCATGAATACTAACTGCACCAACCTGTATGAGGAAAAAAGCTACTGCGTACAGCCAGTAGGAGACAGTAAGTCACCCTTGCTAGCTCTCAACTCTCTTGATACTCCCCCTTTCTGACCCTCAGTTCTCCATGTAGTCAACACCTACGATGACCGGCCGGGTCATGTCTCCGTCACGATTGATCCTAGTGCTACCGTCACAGGCGTCCCTTTCAACATGCTCCCCAATGCCACTGTGACGAGCTACTGCGCCTCGATGGCGCAAGACAATGGACTCTCGCTGAACCAGTTCTACGACTGGAACCCAGCTGTCAGCCAGGACTACGTGACCAACTTCTGGCTTGGCCAAGCGTGTTGTGTTGGGGTTTCATTGTGATGATGATTGTCTGTTATCTGTCGAGTTGTTTTTGTTGTTGTTGTACTGCTGCTGTTACTCCCACGGTTGGTTTAGGGCTTGTCTCAACGATTCTCGTATAATAGTATGCGGTGTAGACAAGCTGCCATACGAAAAGGTGTCGCATTACCTGTATGATGCGCCTGACGCACGTTTTTGTAACTCCCTTCTTGAGAAACCTTTGTAAGTGGCGCAGTCAAACAACAAAACCAATTTGCATCTCAGCTTTAGGGACACAGTCAAAACCTTCACAATGTACGGGCCTGATTAATCGTGGCTGACAGGGTTGGACCATTTTTGTACCCCCGTCGATACTAACTCCTGACGCTGCCGGTCGGTGTTGAACAGCTATGAAATGTATGTTGGTTAGTAGTCTTACAATCCAGAAAGCATCCACTACATAACATGATTGAAATACCTAGAGGATGTAACGCATACGAAGGGCACTACCTACGGAGCGGCTTAGAAGTAACAAGTGGACTGCTGCAGGCTTTGCTCTACCTAGGTACCTACCTAGGCAGGATGCCTTATCGGGGCCTTATCGGGACCTTTACTGCGCCTAGGTAGGTACCTAAAGGGCAGCAAGGCGCAGCTAACGCACGTATTACTACGTACCTACCTAGTTAGGTATCCATACGCAGAAAACACATCCAGTTTACCGACGCATTATTCACCATTACCCTCATCGTTCTACCAATAAGTAAGGTACCGAGGCTGGCTGCATGGATGAACTTGACACATCATTGGGTATCTATCATAAGTCTCATAGCCCCTACCGGACACAATAACCTCCAGGGCACCCTAAAACTTCCAAACGACTATAGAATCTCCTCGTCGATATCGTCATTGGCCGCAACGGCCTGCACAGCTTCGGCGACAACGGCTGTAGAATCCTCATCGACGCCGTCCATTTCCTCGTCCGTCTCCCAGTCCTTGTCCGCGACCACAACAGCCGCCCTGGTCTTGCGCTCCTCCACCTCAGGGTCCTCCTCGTCGGGGAATTTCTTCACTACGGGCAGGTCCTTGTTGATGTCGTCCCACTGCTTGCTCCGCGTCTGGATCCTCCGCGATCTGCTCTTGCTCTTCTCGATCTTGTTGGACGTCCGCTCCATGATGGCCTCCGCGCGGTCCATCGCCTTTTCGTTTCTCTTCTTCGCCTTGGCGCTCACCTGCGCCTTGCGGTTTTTGGACTTCTTGGAAACGCCGGCATTGGTTTGCGCGGCCAGGACTGACGGCCGGTAGTCTTTTGAGTCCACCGGGGCCTTGACATTCTTGAGAGACTTGTCGGTGTCGATGTCGACGTCCGTCGCGCGCCTCGCCGCTCTCGAGTGGACCGAGGGTTCTGTTGAGGTTAGTGGAGGAATTGCAACAAGGACGGAGGTGCCTTACGCTTGGTCTTTTTGGAAACGCCCGGCTTTGCCATATTTGCATATGTCGTTGATGTGCAGGTCAGTCAACCTGCGCTTCGAGGTTTGTGGGGGATAAAGAAAAGTTCCTTATCTGAGCAAGTATGTTATCTAATCTTGATAAGACGGGAACATCACAAGCCTGGCAACTGGGAGCACGGGCGCACTGACCAGTCAATCATTGTCCCCTGTGGAACCCCCCCTGCCATCCTTTTGCGAACACCTCAATCCTCTCCTCAAGAACCGTGCTTCCAGGACCTTACTCACCACTACACGTAATCAGCGGGCATCGCCACGACAGCTCTTCGAATACCCTCCTCGACATGGCAGCGCGTGGCCTCTTTTACATTGCACTGCAGAAGCTCGCTTGAAGCTGTCCACCACACCATATCCCCACACCAATTCATCAACAAACACGCAGCATGAATTCTCCCGGCTTATTGAAGGGCACCTACGGGCCTGACCATTACCGACAAATACACAACGAGACCTTCTGGACAAGACTGACGGAGCCGAGCGTCGTGTTGTCTGTATTCGCCCTTGTAGCAACAGCAGCCTACTCCATCTTCGGCGCTTCGGCTCTTCCAACGCCCCTCTTGTCCCGCCTCGGTCGGACCCTCTGGAACACACTTGTCTGGCTTATCCCGTTTGACGCCCTGACCCTTCTCGAAGACTGGCTTTATCCGCCACTCTCCCCACGGCCGATGCTCCAAAATCGAGCGAGAACGCACACTGCAAAAAGCGAGCTCCTCAAGAACATACTGGGCATACATAGGCAGGGAGGCATCATGGGGACGGTGTCTCAGGCCGGCATTCGGGGACTGTCATCTGTCTCTGGCGCCGTCATGAGTCTCAAGGGATCCAGCGACTACCCACCCGGCTTAGGAAACCTGTCCAACTCGTGCTATCAGAACAGCATCCTTCAAGGCCTTGCGTCACTGAAGCCGTTCCCCAAATATCTGGCCGACCCTGTCCAGGATCCCGCAATCGACCGTCGGAAGGTTGAGGCCGTGGATACGCTTCGCGTTTTGATTGCGGATCTCAACAGCGCTCGAAACTATGGTAAGACGCTGTGGACCCCCGGGTCGTTGAAGAACATGAGTACATGGCAGCAGCAGGACGCCCAGGAGTACTTTTCGAAACTGCTGGACGAGGTGGACAGGGAGATCGCTGAGGCAGCAATGGCGATGCAGAAGCCGATGGGATTCGAGTCGGAGTGCGCGAACGATGACGCCGCAACGAGCCAGCATAGCGACGACAGCGGATACCAGAGTTTGTCGACGGGTTCGAAGCTTAACTCAGTCAAAGTGTTGCGAAACCCGCTCGAGGGGCTGATTGCACAGCGAGTCGCCTGCGTCGAGTGTGGGCATTCGGACGGGCTGTCGATGATTCCCTTCAACTGTTTGACCCTGAGTTTGAACGTCGGCGGCAACGATCACGACCTCTACGAGCTGTTGGACGCCTATGCGCACATCGAGTCGATTGAAGGCGTCGAGTGCGGCAAGTGTACGTTGCTGAAAGCGAAGCGGCTTCTAACAATGATCGTCGAAAGAGCTGAGGCGTCATACACAGACGAGGAGAAGCTCAAGGAGCCGAAACTACGTCTCGCCGCCGTTGAAGAGGCGCTGGAGGAGGATGACTTTGAGGACAAGACGCTCACCGAGAAGTGCAAGTTCCCATCTCAGTTCAAGACCTCGTCGACCAAGACGAAACAGGCTGTCATTGCTCGCCCTCCGCAGAGTCTCGCTGTTCACATGAACCGGTCCGTATTCGACGAGAATACCGGCATGATGTACAAGAACTCGTCGGGCATTCGTTTCCCTTTGACGCTGGACCTCGGCCCATGGTGCCTCGGCAGTGCCAGTATCAGTCGTCAACCCGGCGAGGAGCAGTGGCTGCTGGACCCCAGGTCGTCTATGATTGCTGGCGACAAGCGCAAGTCATACGTTACCGGTCCTATATACGAGCTGCGGGCTGTCGTGACCCATTATGGAAGACATGAGAACGGGCATTATGTTTGTTACCGGAAGTTTCCTCGTCACTCGTCGCCGGAGGGCAGTGCTGAGGCGCTGGTCAAGTCTGCGGTTCGAGACGACGATGAGGAGATGGACTGGTGGCGCTTGAGCGACGAGACTGTGAGGAAGGTTGACGAGGAGGAGCTCCTGGACCAGGGCAACGTCTTCATGCTGTTTTACGACTGCGTCGATCCTAACATTATTCCGTCGTCTGAAGTCGCAACTGCAAAGGCTTCTCTGATGAGCACAGATGCCCCTGTAGACGCAGAAGACGACGAGACGCCGACAGTGGAGAAACCCGCGTTCACCTGCACGGTGAAGGAGATCTCCGAGGATGACGACGAGGAGCTCGCTAATGATGTGTCTGCGGTTGAAGAAGGAGATGCTGTGTCACTCCCGGGAGATGAGAGTGCAAGGACGGGCGAAAAGGGACCCCGGATGATTGCGGTCTGACGACAACGTACACGGTGCTTTGGTGTTTTACGGCATAGCGACGGCGTTGGGTCCGCGGTGATACCATGCGCTCACTGCGCGAATAATGTTGGTACAAAGGAGGCATTTGGGGTCTCCATAATCTTGGCCACTGGCTTTGGTAATGGCATCGCTTAATCATTAGTGGTATACGGATATTGTAACGAGATCGTTAACTGCAGTGACTGACATGGCACTGCGCTTAACATGTACCCCTTACCATTCATTCGCTTCACACGTGTTTCAGTCTGAAGCTGGCCAGAATGCCTCCTCAGCAAGCATGACTTCTCCCCAGACCCACATCGCCGTTCCCGCAGACTGTCCTCAACCCCCTTCCTTCCTTTCTCGACTGCTTCCTCGAATCCTTGGTCGACAATGGCCCCCAGCACATTCACAAAGGCCTTGAACTCTTCGCTGCTCCTGTCGGGAATGAACTCCCTCCTCAACGCGCCGCCGTCCGCGTCCCGACTGCCATCCGCAGACAAATCCAACGCACCTCTGGCGCGAGACCAGGCGTCGAGGTAGCATTTTTCCGTAGCGTACAGCAACACCGCACCTACCAACCACCCGAACGGCTTCGGCCCCTTGCTTAGCCCCCCAAACAGTTTCTCAAAGCGCCTCAGGCCGTCGAGCTTTTCGTCCGGGGCGACAACGCCGCATTCGGACACGGGCATGTTCACTCCAATGCAAAAGCGCGCTGCCTTGTCGACAAAGAACCTCTCTTCTCAGCGGGCGTTGACAAGGGCGTCGATGAGCCACTAGAGGAGTCTCTCTGGCACCGACGACACCCCGGCGGCGGCGCCGGCGGCGGTGGTGGTGGTGGTGGTGGTGGTGGTGGAGGCAATGTCGGGCAAGTCCAGCGCATCAAGGAGGCGGCCAACGCCTTTGATATAGGCTTGGATGTACAGCCGGTCGTTGACGAGCCAACGGCCAAGGACGTCCTTGGGGACGGTACCCTTTGCGGCGGCGCTGAGGAAGCGGGACTGGGTTGCGCGGGCGTAGGACGCGGGGTCCGAGGCGAGGAGGTTTTGTGTCAATGGCATTGCGCTAAATGACTCGGGTGTGTGTGTGTGTGCAGTCTTTGTTTCCATTTCCACCCGGCTTTGTGTGCTTGAACCACGTAATCGGATTGCCAAACAGGGCGACATAAGCCCTCCGGAGTGAGGCCCGATAGAAGTCCCCCCGCCCTCGGGAACTTACACGAATGCGTCATTCATGAGGAGATGATCCGGCACGCTCCTTACTAAGCCTTGGCGCCATGCCACCCGGACCCATGATAGACTACCAACGTCGATAGCCCCCTGGACCTGAAGTCCTCGTCACGAGTCGATGGAACGCAAAGTGTCGTTCATTTCGTATATTCCAAAGCTATATCTGTAGGCCTGCTCATGATGTACAATATTACCACATTGGCGTCCTGGCCCGAAGAGGACGACCTAATCGAAAGCGCGTTAACCCAACTCCCCGATTCTTAGTTTTGATTCTTTCTGTATATGCACTCCAAACTCCTTGCCATGGCAATGTCCTCTTAAGTGCTAGTCGCGCCCACCTTTGCCAGCCAGTCCGCCGGTGCCGATGAGCCCTTGTAGGCAAAACCCAGCACAAGCATCACGGTGATGAGAGTGAGCAGGCCAAAAAAGATAGCGCGGCGGACGAGCGGCGAGAGGCGACCCTCATCGAAGCTGTGCGAGTTCCAAGCGGTACGGGCCCAAACGACGGTGCCGGCAGTCGAGCCCTTGAGTTGCTCCCAGCCGCTCGAGTAGACGACGAGGCCGAAGAGAGCAATGCCGTAGCCAACGAACTGGATAAAGGTGATGTTGGTGTTCCATATGATGACAGACGCGCCGATCAGGAGAATGTTCTTTAGGATGCCGGTGAGGGTCATGACGAGGCCGGACGTCTTGCCAATCTGGTTTCGTTAGTGGTGCCGCATCGTCGGATGACGGGAGACTTACGAGGAAGACACTCGACACGTTGAGCATGAACGCCACACCCGCGTTGAGCAGCAGCATGGTGGCGCCCGTCTTCTGAAAGTCCTCCAACTTGAAGGAGCTGAACTCACTGGCCCAAGCGACGAAGAAATTCATGACGGCGCAGACGGGGGCGTAGTAATACAAGCTCACGAGGGGGTCCATCCTCTGCGCGTTCTCGTCCCCCTTGAGCAAGACCTGAATCATGACGAGGCGGGTGGCCTCGAAGACGATGCCGCCCATCTGGAAGATGAAGCCGATCCACGAGAACTCGATCTCACCAAAGGAGGCTAGGCCGACACCGGCCACGATGAGCAGGATGTTGTAGAACGTCGCCATGGAGGGTTCTGCAACGCCCCAAATCCAGCTGGCGAAGAGCACAGCGACAGGCGCACCGGCCTTGAGCATCTGTATAAAGGACACGGAGAGGTACAGGTAGACGAGGTTGGAGCAGACCAGGGAGCCCGAATACAGCAGGCCGATAGGCACGACAGCGCGCAGGTAGACGCGGCCCGTCATCTTAACCTTGTACCGGCCATCAAGGAGAGATGTGCACCGCGCCAGCAGCTGGGTTGCAAAGGTTGAGAAGACAAGATGCCAGCATGTCAAAATGACAGCTAATGAAGAAGTTAGTAATAGGCATGGGGTCACTAGTAGTGCGACATACGGTATTCTGCGATAGGGTTAGTCTAGTTAACGTTGAGAGCCACGTCATCTTACTGAAGCCTGCTGTGTCAAGCAACCATTTGTTGAACAGAATTGTAAGGTTTGAGAAGAAGATCCAACTCCTGCGGATGTTTAGCTGAAGCGCCGAGGCCGACGACGATGACGAGAACGAGATGACACGCACGCGATAAAAAAGGCAGGGTGGAGAGCCCTGGAGCCGGCTGGCTTCTCGGTCGTCGGCAGCGTACTCATGGCCGATCACGCGAAGAAGCGACGAAGTAGGAATATGTGCAAGTTTACTGATATGTCAAACTGTGATGAACGTGGTCGGAGGTCACGGCGGAGGGGGCGGCGATGGACGGACTGGAGACGGGGGTGTGGGCCGGGCGGGAAACTATGGGGACGAGCTGCTTGCGTCAAATGAGCGACATGGAGAATGCAAGAACGGGGTCGCGACGACCAGGTGACGAAAGACAAGTATGAATGAGGGGCGTAATGGTGAATGAGCAGGAAGGAGGGAGACTCACTACTGCCGCGTCGAGGGTGAGAGCAAGAGCGAGAGTGAGTGAGAGTAGGTGTGAGTGTGAGCGTGAGCGTGAGCGTGAGCGTGAGCGTGAGCGTGAGCGTGAGCGTGAGCGTGAGCGTGAGTGTGAGTGTGAGTGTGGGTTGAAAAGGAAGGAGAGGAAAAAGTGAAGACGAAAAGGTAAGCCAGAAAAGGTGTTGGTGGGTGTTGGAGTTGGAGCGCCGTTTGTTAACTGGAGCCTGGCGGCGGTACGGGATGAGCCAACCCCCACCCCCTTTCCCGGGGGTTTTTCTCGTGTTGCACCTACCACGTGCCTACCTACCTAGGTACCTATAGGTAGGTGCCAATCTACCTACCTACCCTGCTACCCTGCTACCCTGCGGTCGTGCTAGGTACCTACCTAGGCAGCTGTTGTGCCGCAGGCACCTCATTGGTTTGGGCTAGAGCCTAGACCTGAAAAGGCTGACTGGGGGCACCTTGGGAGCGCTAACGTCGGGCGGCGCCAGGCACGTGGGGCGAGAAGAGACAAGGTAGGTTTCCGTCTCAAGACACGAAAAAGGGCCTTGCCTATTGACTAATACTGTTGAACTGGCGAGCTCGTGTAATGGCGGCTGTTGTTAGTCCCTGCAAATTAATACGACTATCCGTATCCGTACAATTGATTTCTCTCAAAACAAAAAAATCGAACCTGGACCCGATTGTCCGGGGGAGGGGGCGTACCATCTATCTGCTTGGCGGTGACCTTTACGGCAACTTGTCTTGGAAGACGCCGCTAATTGCAACGATGATGTGCAACGGGGTGGACGGCAATGTACGACTTCAAGGGACCAAAACCCAAAGGTAGGTAGGTAGGTGTTCGGATGAAGAGTCAGTGTAAAGGTTAACTGTCTCAAAATAATCGAGCCAAGTGTTTGACAAGCGAGAGTTTGAGCTTCAGCGCCGAGAGGCGAGGCAGAGAACCAAGACATGACAAAGACATCTTCCCGCATCGGAGGGTGGATATTAGCGTTGGAGAGAGAGAACTCTTTGTCGTACCTCCTACTCAGGCGGCAGAGGCAGTATCCGTAACTGCTGGTTAAGCTTGGTGGGGGGAATGATGACTTGGCCGATGAGGTACCTCGCCCGTTGGTTGGGCCCCTTAAAAGTCAAGCGTATCCGATACCTGCTTACCTAAGTAGGCACCTTGGGTAGGTACCTAAGATAGGTAGCAGGGTACCTAGGTAGCAGGGTACCTACCTAGGTAGCAAAGGTAGGCAGATTAAGCCTCTGAACGACAGGGGAAGAACCGTTAGTCGTGGGCCCAAAAAGGTCAAGTGTATCCGTAAATTTTATATCAATTACTGGTCGGCTGGCAGCAGACACCATACTGCATCCGGTGGGATGTCGTCGCGGTGACTTCCTTGTCGCAGAACCAGCTTTCGGTCAACATCTGAGATGCCGGCTCACGCTTTGGCTCGGAACTCTCAATGTTGTCCGATTGTGCTGATCGCTCACCTGAGCCTAGGCAGAGGTTCAACATCTCGACCCGCACAATGTTCGGATTGGGATCGATAGCATTCCTGATTCAACCCCACGGCTTGCAACCAACCGAACCCACTTCTTCCTGTCACAACTTGACAAACTCGAGTATCTCTACAACTCGATGGGTTGATAGGTTTACTTAGCGAACTGCAGATATCATCCATCCTGTCCTAGGCTTAGAGGCTCAAGCAAGGATTGCTGAAAGGCTCGGCCTTCCTTACTCATGACTGACCCAGGGCCCTCCCTTCCCGTCTCTCACGAGAGCCGGCACTCTCTTTTCAGCAACCATCGAGCCAAACGAACACACGTCGTTGGTATATTAGTGCGACCGCGTGCGACTTACAGCAAGTTCAGCAGTCTCATTAATCGACCACAATTGGAAAGCAACCTGGCCTGGGGTCAAGGTAAATTACGTTGTCTCAGCTGAACGTCTGGGGTTATTGAAGGTTGTCTGAGATCTGGCCATCAGTACTAGTTCCGCTGAACCCTGTGCAACTACTCTGGTGATGAGGGAAAGGCTCTGTGTCATACAACTACAGTGTACCAAGGTCTTCTGTTTGAAGCAACCGTACTACAGTACGACTTCTTGAGCTTGCCGATGGACCCTTGGCAGTCGCACACTTATGTTGCCGTCCAGTAAAGGCGAGATGAACACAGGTCAGAAGTTCATTAAACACGGGTCGTTCTAAACCGAGTAAAGAGTCAAGCCTGAAAGTTGAGCGGACTCTGAGCCACCGTAGCTTACACTAGGTAGGCACACAATTACTATAACGGCGCGTGCCTTTCTCTCCTTCTCCCCCTTTGAAGCACGATTCTGGTCTGTCATTTTTCTTAGTCTTCGAGGATCCGCGGTTCCTATTCATCCGGCCAGCAACACCAGCTATGAACAAACCAAGTTCCAGTCAGCATATTAAGTACTTAACGGTGCTCGCCTCCATCATCTTTATCTGGGTGGTGTGGCGTCTTGACTTACACCAGGAAGTTGCCGACAAGGCCCGCAAGATCGCGCACCCAAACAATATACCCAATGATGGCAGTACCGCAAGCGAAGTCCTACCCCCCCAGAAGGCCGCTGAGTATTGCGACCACTACCGCCTCAAGCCGGCTAATCATGACATGGTCCGCATGCGTAAGGTGTTCGACCTGCTTTTGATCAACACCGAGGTCGAGATGCTCGAGCTCCGCATGGGCCAGATGGCTCCGTATGTTGACTACTTTGTCATCATCGAGTCAGACAAGACGTTCACCGATCATCAAAAGCCGTTGTACGTAAGAGAGAACTGGGGCCTCTTCAAGCCGTGGCACGACAAGATGATCTTACGGACCATGGACCTTGAGGCGCTCAAGGACGGCTCGGCCTGGGATCGCGAGGCCAAGAGCCGCAACGCCATGTACGAGCAGGTGATTCCCACGCTCGTCGGTGAACAGGCAGCCGCCATAGATGACGTTCTAATCGTGTCCGACGTCGACGAGATCCCCATGCCCGAGATACTCCGCGCGCTGAGGAATTGCAACATCCCTCCGCGCGTCACCATCCACTCCAAGATGTATTACTACTCGTATCAGTGGCTCGCGCGCAACGACTGGGCACACCCTCAGGCCACGGTCTATCGAGGTGTAGACACTGTTCTCCCTGATGATCTCCGCGGTAACGCCAACGACCACCATTTTGTACACGGCGGCTGGCACTGCAGCTACTGCTTCAGCACGGTCAAGGAGATGGCGCAGAAGATTGATTCGTTCTCGCACGCCGAGTTAAACAAACCCGAGTTCAAGGATCCCGACTGGGTTGTTGACGTCGCCCGGCGTGGCTTGGATATGTGAGTTTGATGCGTCTTTTGCATGGTTGTGATCTCGCTAACACGAAGCAGCTTCGGCAGAGGTGATTCCAACTTTGATCGCATTGAGACGAATCATGACGTACCGGATTATGTCAAGCGTAACCCCGAAAAGTTCATGTTTCTGATGGATCGTGACCCGTCCAATGGCAATTTTAGGGACTACACTCCCAAGAAGCCGGCGTATCGGGATTGAAGGACAATGGAATGCGTTTAGTGTTGGCATCCAAGGGAATAGACATACACCTACTCTCTCTTTTTCATCGTGCGGCTTTTTCCGCGAGGCACATGTATGTAAATGCACAACATTTGTTCACAAACCAGAGGCCACTGAAACCATCACAAATTTTGGAATATATCCCAATGGCCAATTCAAGCTCTCTCATCCTCCCCCGAGAAGCACAGCTGGGACTGTATTGAGATAGGTAGTTAGCACCCATGCTTGCTGTGGGCTTGAAAAGGTCAGCTACGTAAAACTCCGCCTCGTTCTAACATTTATCTTTCCCGGTCGTGGGATGCCATTCGGGGCAGCCTTTATCAAACTTGACAAGCCCAGGAGCCCAAATATGTGTCTTTTAGTCCACCTACCCTTCCTCTCCCACTTGCCCCCCCCCATCGCTTCTAGGTACCAAGGGTTTCTCACACATGAGAGAATAAGCGGATGGAACTCGGATTCGAAATTCTCGCCGCTGTGTTCGACAGCGAATTCCTTGTGAAACTGCGAGGCCGGTATCGCCTGTGGGTTGGGAAGATGAGCATTAAAAGTGAGTAATGCACAGTCCCTACCGGATGACCAAGCCGCGGTTGGGATAGGT
The DNA here is from genome assembly GCA_005350895.1 of Colletotrichum tanaceti. Classification (NCBI taxonomy): domain Eukaryota; kingdom Fungi; phylum Ascomycota; class Sordariomycetes; order Glomerellales; family Glomerellaceae; genus Colletotrichum; species Colletotrichum tanaceti. The sequence continues at coordinate 37,666 of PJEX01000221.1, forward strand.
ACTGTAGATAGCCCATTATATTCTGTGTCGTGCCAGCTGCGAATGCTCATTAGAAACTATGTAGCTAGAGCGAAGCCGGTCCGAAAAGTAAGCCTGGCCGACCTTTCTTATGGGTCGATCGGCAAAGTCTGCCGGCAAGATCACAGGAGTTACTGAAACGAGCATCACTGACAAGTTTCATTGATGATATCTTCATTTGGAAGTATGCCAGTGGACACGGAATGATCAAGCACCCTAGTGATACTGTAAGCCGTGTTGAATATAAACTATGAAACATCCTTTTCCCCAACCCCTATCCCATATTGAACACTGCCACGCAAGATGTCGAAGCAAGAAAACCAGGAAGTCAATATTACGGCCCAGGTGCATCTAGCGGCTCCTGCTTCTTCGGCGGCTGCGGCTTCGATCGCGTCTGTCCCTCCTTGATGAGATACTTCCATCCCGGCGGCTACGGCGGTCTCTGTCTCTGTCCCTGTCCCTATCCCTATCCCGGTCTCTATCCCGGTCTCTATTTCTGTCCCGGCGGTCCCTGTCGCGGTCGCGGTCTCTCCTATCTCTATCCCGGTCTCGGTCCCTCTCGCGGTCCCGGTCCTTGCCGCGACTCCGGCTGCGAGACCGACTTCGTCGGCGCTCGTTGTCATCTCGGGCCAGGTCGTGAGGTCGCTCCCTATCTCTACCGGGCGGCACATAGCGGTCAATTTCGTCCAAGTCACGTTTGCGTTTGGCTTCGGGAGACCGATCCCCTGCGCTTCTCTTGTCGTCGATTCCAGGGACTGGCATACCCTTCTCTCGGGCCTCACGCTGCGCGGCGAGGTAGGCCTTGGCCTCTTTTTCCCGCTTGCGAACCTCCTCCATCTTGGTCGCCTCCTTGCCGTCCTTATCTTTGTCCAGCCTTGACGAGGACCGCACGGCCGGTGTGGCAGGTCTCGATCTAGGTCGACTCTTGCGGTCACGATCTCTCGTCCTTTCAGAAGACCGTTCCCGACGCGTGCGCGAGCGGCTGCGATCACGGCGGATTGACTCGCGGCGGTCGGCCTTGGGAGACTTGCTACGGTCTCTCCTTACAACGCGAGACCTGTCTCTTTTGACGCGCGAGCGGCTGCGATCTTTCCTGTCGGTGCGGTTGCGGGACCGACTCCTGTCATGACTCCTATCACGACGATCCACAAGAGTCCTCGAGCGACTTTTGTCACGCCTGTCGACGCGCGTGCGATCTCGGCTACGATCTCGGCGGTCGCGAGACCTAGAGCGGCTTTTGTCGTGTCGGTCGTGACGTGTGCGGGATCTGCTCCGGTCACGTCGGGAACGAGTACGAGATGCGGATTTCTCTCGTCGCTCAGGCCGCGTCCGGGTCCGTGATCGACTCCGCTCGCGTCTTTTTGACCACGACCTGTCACGCCTTTCGCGGGATCGATCTCGTGGGCGGGGTGACCTTGACCGACGCTCACGTCTGTGGCGATCGTCGTCATCTCGGCGGCGTCTGTCGTCGTCGTGGTTTTCTCGATCTGCTTTCCCGATGGCCCGTGAGTGGCTGCGGCTCCTAGCCTTCTCGGCCGGTGCGTCGGCCTTGGGTGTGACGGCAACGTTGGCATCTTGTTCCTCCGTCTTGAGCTCGGTCTTCTTCGATGTCGGGACCTTTGGCGAGTCGCGAGATACGACCTTCTTGAACGGCATAATGGCAGAAGCGGGAGCCAGCTTTCTAGGCGGTGGAGCCAACGCTTCATCAATCTCCAATTCAGGCTGTTTCGCCGTGACACGGTTACTCTCGCGGAGGAGGTCTGCGAGAGCCTCCTGCTCAAGTCTTTCGAGCTGCTCTTTCGAAAGTTTCTGCTTGGCCTCCTCGGACTCGTCGTGCCGTTCCTTGCGCTTCCGGTCTCGTTCTTCACGTCGCTCCCGATCCCGCTCGGTGCGATCACGATCACGGTCACGGTCGCGGTCCCGATCCCTATCCCTCCGATGGCTGCGGCTGCGGCTCCGATCACGATCTCTGTCTCGACTCCGCTCCTTGTCTCGTTGCCGGCGGCGCTCTTCTCGTTCGGCATCCCGTTCCGCCTGAAGCTTTTCTCTGGCGGCTCGTCTGGCATCTCGTTCGGCTTTACGTTGGGTCTCGGCCTTCTCACGCTCTTTTTCAACCTTCTTGCGCTCTTCCCGCGCGATCTTGCGTTTTTCTTCCTCAATAGCAAGCTCCTTCTGCCGCAGTTCCTCTCGGACTCTCTCGCGCTCGGCTCGTTTCGCCATGGTTTCCGCTCGGTAGTCCTCGTCCGTTTTTGCTCCTCGTTGCTGCTCAGCGGCGGCCTCCTCCTCGCCAATGTCGTTACGCCGCAGCTGGCGCATGCGCTCTTCAATCGCGGCCCTATCGATCAATTGTGTAATGACCTGCTCCGCCTTTTGGTACACCCCGGATCGCTCGAGTGCGCCATCGATGAGGGCGGCCGCCTTGCCTCGCTCGAGGGTCAGAAGCTGCGCCGGGTTGCGGTTGACTTCTTGTTTGGCGACCTCCAGAATGGCTTTTGTGACTTGGGCCTCGTAATCCTGCGTTTGTCAGCTGTAGCCCACTGAACAGGGATGTAAACCTACGCTGGCCTCAAACTTATCCCAGACCTCCTTTCGAATAGCATCGTACCCGCCCTTCTTCTTGAAACTGTGCGCCAGCGACTCGATGGCCGCTCGGGTCGCGGACGGCAGAGGGAGGTCGGATGCCTTGTACTTCTTTGGTACGGGAGGCAACTCGGAGGGCTTCGCTGCAGAATCGACGGACGAGGCAGCGGCGATGGACACCGGAAGAGTCGAGGTCGCCATCGTGGGCGGCTTGCTCAACCACAGCGAATGGAACTTTGGCTGAGGGTTGCCAGTGGTGTCGCTGGCGCAACAATCTTCACATCCGTTTGCGACTAAGCCAGCGATGTCAATGGCGGCAATCAAGCTTGAGCAGCTGCCATGAGGTGTTCAGAGACGGGAAAACTGCAAGCGGTTGAATCTGAATGCACCTTGGATGAGTGAATATTACATGACCATTGCTTCTGCAGGCGCGTTTGGAAGGATGCGGCAGGGAGCACGAGGGTTGGGACTTCAAGTGGATATCCTGTCCCTGGGCAGCCGATGGTCTGAGCGTCCTTCCTGCCTGGGTGGTGTTCACCCCCAACTGGTGCGATGGGGCTTGGCTCCGGTTTACTGCACTTTCCTGTATCCGTACGATGTACATATTGAGTTGGCGATGCAACCCGCCCCCCTTGACTAATGCAAGCCATGGGGACACCGTTATTGCACACTGCTATCTAAGTAGTACTCAAACTCTCTGCAGCCCATCAAGGCTGCAATTCGCTCTGCTGAGCTCCGTAGAGGCGACTGGAGTAGAGGTTTATTTGGCCATTGAAGATCTTGATGGATATTGGAAGCTCGCAACGAGACTTTTTTTTTGAATTCATGTGATCGTCAACAAATTGGCGCAAGGTCTGCTAGCCCCTCTCTGGGACTCCTGCAGACAAGCAGCACCGGGGATTCCCATCCAACGCCGAATGACGAAAGCTGACCAACGCGGGCAGGACAAGATGCTGAGTCGTTCAATTTGCCAACTGTGTCAAGCGTCGTTTAATTTGCAAGATGCAATGATCTCTCAGGCCTTGAGTGACTGTCTCGCCTCACCACGACAACTATTATATTGGTCATTTAGGATAGCCAAAAAGCACCGTATTGATATTAATGATGCTAAACTACCGTTGGAGCCCAAACGCCGACAAGCACCGCTCCAACAATAGTAACATATCTTACTCCTTGACCAGAAACTCTTCAATGTCCTTGTCCTCGTCGTCCTCCTGCAGCTCCGCAAGCTTCTTTTCTTCAACGTCAATCAACTTCTTCAGTACTTCACGCTGCCTCCTGCGCGCCTTCTTGCCCCACTCGGTGGCCGTTGTCGAGCCGGTGACCTCGGCGGCCTCATCATCGCTGTCCTCGGGGATTTCGACCTGCCCGCGTAGGGTGTTGGGTTGGACCTTTGCTTTCGGGCCGTGCCACTCGTCCTCGGGCCTGGTATCGTGCTGCTTCATCTGCGAGTTGCCGGCCAGCTTCATCAGATAAGGACGCAGAAGGCAATAGGCGCCGACAATGATGACAAGGCGGATCCACTTCTCGGTGCTCATGCCGTCGAGTGTGCCGCGCAGATTGGTGCTGAAGCGAGTCCAAGCAATGTTGAGGAGGTCAAGTATGGCGGCCATTTTGGGCGGTGCGGCGGTGTGGCGGTTGCGGTAAAGGGTTTGGTTTTTAGATCGTAGGTTCTGCGGAGATGTTCCAATGACATTGAAAGTCGTGTGTGCGGTCGGTTGGGCCGAGTGGTGGGTTTTTGAAGGAATGACAAAAGAAATCGGAGATGCAGGATGGCAAACCGAGGCCGAAAAAAATGTCGCGACGGTGGCAGCCGGCTGGCTGGTCGCAAGGCGTCAAAATTGCGCTCAGAGGCCCCACCCACGTGGGGAGCCCGCTAACCTTGGGGACAACCTTAGCCAATTGCAACATTGGGAAAAGGGCGCCTGAGGGGCTTTCAGGGGTGTACTGGTGATGTCCCAGTACCTACCTAGGCAATTAGGTGCGCTGCTAGCCTGCTGTCGCCTTTTAGTACATTAATGCTCGGAGCAGTTTAGGGGCAGTGAAGCGCCTGTGAAGCATGGATAAGGCAAAATGGTAGGTATATGTGGTCTGCAATCGTGATTGGCGGTGACTGTCGACAATCTAACGAATTCAGCGATAGATAGCATTAGGGGCATGTGAATTGAGGCAACAAAGGGGATTGAGATAGGTACATGTGGGGAGTCGGGCTTAGTCAGCTGTTATGCGAACTCATCGCGACATCATGTGATTGGCACTCGGCCATCGCCGACAGCTCAGGGTTCCTCAAGCGGCAGATCGCAGTCCATGGCCCCAAGAAACTCGAACTGAGCTGCCTGCGACCTTGCCATACCCTTGAATGAGCTCGGCAACAATATAATCTCCCGTGACGCGTCTGTCGCGTAAAGTGGGAACCGCACACAATAAACTTGGCGTCCATTGCCTCAACCTACATCATGGCAGATACAGCTAGTGAAGATGAGCGCGAGGTAATTGGTCAAACGTGTATATTTGAAACCGGACTTCGCTAACAAAGCAAAACCAACATTCAGCGCCTCAAAGCCGCACTCTGGTTTGCAGTCGGCAAAATCGTCGATGAAGAGTCAATCAAGCAGGACTGCAACGCCACGCCTCAATTCATCGGTGCGCTGACCGAGATGGTGTGGGCCCAGATTGGTAAGATGTCTTCCCATGGGCCCGAAGGGCTCCTGGCACTGACAATGAATACCTAGAATCGGTTGCTGGCGATTTGGAGAGCTTCAGCCGGCATGCACGGAGGACCACGGTGACCACGGACGACGTGGTGCTCCTGGCGCGGAAGAACCCTGATTTGCTAGATATTGTCCGCGGCTTCGTCGATCAGAAAAAGGCAGATAAGCAGAAGAAGGGAAAAGGAAAGGAAAGGCGTTGACCGGTTGTTTAAACGGTCTTTTCAAGATCGGGGAGGGTGATGCGCGAGATGTACTATTGATACCCTGTGGTTATGAATGCCATGAATTAAAATAAAATTGCCAGAGGCTCGCCTATGCTGAGACCCTATTTAAATGGGTATACCTTTGAGGTTTCTCGTAGTGATGAACTCCCAACGCCGAACCCGCAACGCTTTCCTCACCATGTTTCAACTCCAACGCCTCCCATCCACAGTTGTTTAGGCCTGCGCCTGCCGCCTCCGTTCATCCGCCGCCTCAGCCTCCTCGATCTCATTAAAAAGCTTCCACTCTTCCTCTGTCAGATGGAACCACTGGGCAAGACCGGTTACAAGCGCCCATAGCTCACCCGCAATCACCAAGTGCATAAACTCCAGCCCGAGAAAGTTGGTGACGCCCCTCATTGTCATACCGCTGAAGATATTGGTGTCGTGGATGTCAAAGGTGGAGAGCCCCATCCGCTCACGGTAGGACCGGGCAACCAGACGTAGAGCGACAGCTTCGTAGGGTGATACCAAGACATACCCCGAGATGACAGTGAATATGTCAGAAGCCAGACACGCCGGTAGTCTGGTCAGCATGGTGTCCATGTACTGCACTGAAGCACCGTGACCAGAGCCTTCAGGGCCTGTGCTCGGACGCAGTTCGGCAGACCACAGTCCCGGGGGAGCGTCGGTCGAGTCAGTGGCTTCGACGTCGAAGCTGATTAGAGTCGCACTAACGCCTCCATCCTCTTCGTCGTCGCTCCCGTAGTCATATCCCCGGGTCGAGAATGCACTGGGCCGACGGGCGACTTGCACAAGGGGTTCGCTGGGTTCCGCTTCGGGTAAGCAATCCTCGGGGGTTTCTTCATGCGCAACCCCAGAGAGGGGACCCGGCTGCGATCGGTCAATATCGGGCACCGGCTCTGGAGTCGCCGGGATCGGCGCCGGTGGTGGCGTCGGTGGCGGCGGAGGTTTGCGGTGGTGCACCGTGTTTGGCAGTCGTCCATAAAACTCTTGCCACAGATGGCCGGTAACCTCTGTCCATATCTGACCCCAGATAACATACGACACGAACGGAATAGCATTCACACACCACGCACCAGCATATTGCACTAACGAATGTGCGCTGAAGTCGTCGGGTAGTGCCGGGGCTGCGATGGGCGACGAGGGCGAGCCTGGAATGAAGAAGCTCAACGGCGGAAACCAACTACTGGGGGGGATGATGTCTAGTCTTTGGAGGAAGACGTAAAGCTGCAAATGCACGCGGATGTACGAGAGGGTCGTATTGATGTACCGGTTCTTCCGCGGGAAGGGGTAGAACCAGTAGGTGGCCGTCTTGAAGACGTGACCGCCAATAAAGGTGGGCAGCCCGGTCAGAAGAGCGCCCGATAACGAGCGTTGCTTCCTTTCGTGTTGGAGAAGCTCAAAGAAGGAAATATCGGCGTAGCGCTTGTATAAGAGGATACGCAATCGCATGCCATTGATGCCCCAAACGCCAGCGATCTCCAGTGCGCGCCCGAACCGCAAAAGCCTGGTGCCGACGGCATCTTCGTAGTTGAAGTACCGCCGGACCGAATCGACCTCGGCGGAGGAGGGGGTGTTGTCTGGCTCAGCAACGCCGATGACCTGCATCACTTCGTTGTGGGAGCGGACCATGTCGCGATTCATTCGTTTCGTTTCGGGATTGACGGGTCGTCCGCGGCTGTCGTATTGCTGAATGGGCGCGTTGGGGTCGTCTTCACCTTCGCCGTCCACCACATCGTCGAAAGGCGAGCGGCCCTGCGGCGTCAGTCAGCATAATTCAATCATCATGGGGAAGATGCATACCAGAGCCTGTGCGGTCAAGGGACCGAGTCTCGTCATCTTGGGGTGATGAGTTCCGCTTGCATAAATACAGTGAATGACCTCGTTTTTGGACGAGCCCACAAGCGGATATCGAGAACACAGAAGAAGGTCAAAAGCTGCTATTGCCAGCGAACGAATGCGATTATCTTTCAAAGTAGGTAGGTACCACTGTTAATACCTAGGTACTTCAAGGTGAGTGGAGTCGGAGCTGCAGCTCCTGCATGCGAGTGGGGTCTGATTAGATACTGTATCGATAAGACAATCCAGAAATTTTCTTTGGCGGGATGCAAACCGCCCCGGACCGCTCCTTGTGATTTGATCGTGTTGCTTCTATCATCTGCGAAATGGCGAGCAAGCAACCTTTCAAAACGACTTTCGAGCCGGAACGCGTTATCCGACCTATATTTACCGGCGGCTCCGTCGCTTTGGACAATGGTGCCAAGATTTTGGCCACGCCGCTCGGCGAGGACGCCATTCTGACGAACCCCTCCAACGGGAAGCACCTGGCAAAGATTGAAGGAGTATGCGCCCCAAAACCTCTCAATCGATGCATACTGACACCCATAGGATGGCGAACAAATTTCGACCCTGAGCCGTACGTCTAAACTTGTGCGCAATTGCAGTCCAATCTAACATCCCCAGTGACGCCTTCCGGCTCCCATCTCATACTTTGCTCGCGATCCCTCTCGATGAAGATATACGCCTTGAAGACGACCGAAGACGGAACGATCGAGGCCAAGCTGACGCGCTCGCTAAAGCCTCACGGAACCCCCGTCGTCGTCCTCGCTGTTGACCGAACGAGCACCCTCCTTGCGACTGGTGGAACGGACGGAGCGATTAAGGTCTGGGATATTGCCGGTGGTTACATTACGCACACTTTTCGTGGACCCAGCGTTCTGGTGTCGGCCCTACACTTCTTCGAGGTTGCGGCGCGATCGGGCGAGGGCGAGGCTGAGAAGGCCGGAAAGAAGGGCAAGAAGTCGAAGCAGGCAGAAGAGGAGGTCACCGCTACCACCAACTGGCGACTCGTGTCAGGCAGCCAGGACGGCAAAGTTCGGGTGTGGGATCTTCACAAGCGTACGGTCATTGCGAATCTTGACTCGCATGTTTCTAATGTCCAGGGTCTCGATTACTCCCCGGAGCAGCATGCGATTGTATCCGCAAGCAGAGATAAGACAATCATCTGGTGGGATGCAAAGTCGTGGAAGATTCGCAAGGTCGTGCCCTGCCTTGAGCTTGTCGAGACCGTCGGCTTCGTTGACAGCGGTCGTCTGACCTACTCGGCCGGCGCCAAGGGTTGCCTTCGCATCTGGGACACCGACACCGGCCGCGAGCTGACGGCAGACCAGCCTGCAAAGGCCGAGGCCGAGAGCATCGTCAGTGCCGTGTCGCACCCCGAGCTCCCCTTTATCCTGTGCGTGCAGGTGGATCACACTTTGGCCTTGTACAAGGTGCCAGAGAGGGATGCCGTTGAAGGATCCATGTTGGAGCCTTTCAGGCGGATATCCGGTACCCACGACTCGATTATTGACCTAAACTACCTCCTGCCTGACCGCTCGCTCCTCGCGCTGGCGACCAATGCCGAGGACATTCGTATCGTGTCCGTTAAGGACTCCGAGTCAACATACTTTGGCCAGGACTTGGCTTTGCTCAAGGGCCACGACGACATCATCGTTTCGTTAGACGTTGACTGGTCCGGCTTCTGGGTTGCTACCGGTGCAAAGGACAATACCGCCCGCCTTTGGCGCGTCGACCCCGCGAATAACTCTTTTACATGCTATGCTGCGTTCACCGGTCATACGGAATCGGTCGGTGCCGTGGCTCTGCCGAAGCAGCCCCCCCAAGAATCCTCAGCACAGTTCAAGGATCCTTTGAGCCACCCCCCGCCTTTTCTTTTCACCGGCTCCCAGGACCAGACCGTCAAGAAATGGGAGATTCCGAGAGAGGCGCAGGGCCGCAAGGGAGGATCTCGCGCCGGCTTTACCAGAAAAGCGCACGACAAGGACATCAACGCGATGGACGTTCACCCTACCACTCAGCTCTTCGCATCCTCTTCTCAGGACAAGATGGTCAAGATTTGGTCAGTGGCGGAGGGTGAAGTTCAAGGTATCTTACGCGGTCACCGCAGGGGTGTGTGGTCGGTCAAGTTCGCACCCTCCGGCTGCCCTGCAATTCAAGGCGACGAGGGCCAGGTCGCCGGCAAGGGTGTTGTCCTCACTGGCAGCGCCGACAAGACAGTCAAGATTTGGAGTCTGAATGACTACACATGTATCCGCACGTTCGAGGGCCACTCAAACAGCGTCCTCAAAGTCGTTTGGCTCAACATGCCCAAGCCCGAGGGCAAGGGCAAGAAGCAGGTGCAGTTCGCCAGTGCGGGTAGTGACGGCCTCGTCAAGGTTTGGGATGCCAACTCTGGCGAGGCAGAAACGACGCTCGACAACCATGAGGACAGAATCTGGGCGCTTGCTGTGAACTCGGCCGACAACACCATCGTGTCTGGTGACGGCGACGCGATCGTCACATTCTGGAAAGACACCACGTCCGAATCGCAGGCCGCGGCTACCGAGGCTGCGCAGAAGTTGATCGAGCAGGAGCAGGAACTCGAGAACCATATTCACCACGGCTCCTACCGCGAAGCCATCGTGCTCGCTCTGCAGCTTAACCATCCCGGACGCCTGCTGAGCCTGTTTACGTCCGTTGTGACCTCTACTCCCGAGCTCGGCAGCCTGTGCGGTCTGAAGGCCGTCGACCAGGTTCTGGCGACTCTTTCTGACGAGCAGATCTTCACGCTCCTGTTGAGGCTACGTGACTGGAACACCAACGCGCGGACGGCCGCGGTAGCCCAGCGCATCCTCTGGACCCTCGTGCGCAGCTACCCCTCGTCCAAGTTCTCGAGCCTCTCGGTCAAGGGCGCGCGTGGGCAGAAGAGCCTCAAGGAGGTGCTCAACGCGCTCAAGGTATACACTGAGAGACACTACCGGCGGACGGACGAGCTCGTGGATGAGAGTTATCTGGTGGAATATACCCTGCGGGAGATGGACAGTCTCGCGCCTGCGATTGAGGATGTGGTGATGGGGGATTCTGTTGGAGTGCAAGGGGATGTCGTCATGGCGTGATGTGGTAAAATTATGTATCCGTGCCGATCGATGCTATACATAGAGTTGTGTTGTTTTGCATTTCTTGGATTCAATGATGGGAATGTGCCTGCAATTGTCTGGGCCTCGCGTGCGTTCATCGAGAGCTGCATGTCGGTAGCTGTCAAATGCCAACAGCCTGCGTAGTGCCGGAACAAGAGTCATAATCCAAATGTATTGAAGCTCACGTACATTGTATGAGATGCGGAAAAAAACGGTTTTGTGACGAATGTTTGTTCATGTTGTCACACGGGAAGAAGTTGCCGTAAACAAGCTCTGGGCGTGGCAGATCAAAGCAGGGGCGTGCGCCTATCGCCCTACATAGCGACTTTTTTCAGCCTTAACAATCGCGGCCAAGAATGCATACTGATTGATCCATCGACGCTTTTCGACATCAATCCTGCCAAACCCGCAAACTCGGACATCGACCTTTGATACCTTCCGTACGGCCGATAAATAATGGCGCACAGGAAACGACACGCCGAAGAGCCTCTCGATGATCTCGCCGGCGTAGCCTCACCCGCCTCCAAGCGCTCCAAAACTGTGGATTCCCTCATCTCGAACGGATCGCTTGAGAACGGCCACAATGACGAGGGGACACTCACAACCGAATCACAAGCTGCCGAAGATAGTGACCTCGATAATGAAACACCCTTCCAAGCACCGACCCGTCAATCGGCACCGACAGACGGCTACGGCGATCTCTACCTCGACACGATAGACCGCAACGTGCTCGACTTCGACTTCGAGAAGCTGTGCTCCGTCAGCCTGTCCAACATCAACGTCTACGCGTGCCTTGTATGCGGACGCTACTACCAGGGCCGTGGGCCCAAGTCGCACGCATACTTCCACGCGCTCGATGAGAACCACCACGTCTTTATTAACATGCAGACCCAAAAGGTCTATGTGCTCCCCGAGGGCTATGAGGTCAATTCGAAATCCCTCGACGACATCAAGTTTGTGTCAGACCCCCGGTACACGAGGCAGGAGGTCGCCGCGCTCGACAAGCCACCACTGCGTGCTTCGTTCACCCTGGTCGGCAAGGAGTACGCCCCGGGGTTTGTGGGCATGAACAACCTCAAGGAGAACGACTACCTGAATGTTGTGGTGCAGGCGCTTGCACATGTCGCGCCGCTGAGAAACTTCTGTCTCTTGGAGGATCTATCGTCTCGGTCGGAACTGGCAAAGCGTTTTGGCATTCTGGTGCGCAAGATCTGGAACCCGCGCGCCTTCAAGGCACATGTGTCTCCTCACGAACTGCTGCAGGAGATCTCGTTGCTGTCGAATAAGCGGTACACACTGACGGCGCAGTCGGACCCGGTTGAGTTTCTATCATGGTTTCTGAACAACCTGCACCTGGGGCTGGGTGGGTCAAAGACGAAGGCTGGAAGCTCTGTTGTTCAACGGATTTTTCAGGGCAAGCTCAAGGTTGAATCGCAGGCGATCACGGCGCGCGCCGATGCGGGCGATCGTCTGCGATTCGAAGACGCCGCCGTCTCGGTGACGACGTCCCGGTTCATGTTTTTGACCCTTGACCTACCCGCAGCGCCCCTCTTCCAGGACGAACTGGAAAAGAACATCATCCCTCAGGTGCCCTTGACGACAATTCTCTCGAAATACGACGGCATCCACGCGCAAGAGCACCTTGCCCAGCGCAAGCGGTATCGTCTGCTGCACCCACTTCCCCCATACCTCGTTCTCCATGTCAAGCGCTTCAGCCAGAACAAGTTCGTCTCGGAGCGCAACCCTACGATCGTCACATTTGACCCACGGGGACTCGATGTCAGCCCGTATGTGGAGCCGAATACCAGCGAATGGTCCCCCGGCGAGCCCATCTGGTACGACCTAGTCGCCAACGTTGTACATGAGGCCGTCCGCGCCAAGGAGGACGTCGCGGACAGCGGCGAAGAGCGCAAGACGTGGAAGGTGCAGCTTAAGGACAAGGGGCGCGACGAATGGGTATCATGCCAGGACTTGTTTGTGGAGAAGGTGCAGAGCGAGTTGCTGTACCTGGGTGAGACGTATCTACAGGTCTGGGAGAGGCGCAAGACGCCGAAAAAGGCGTGATGTACAAGTCAGGTGGCGAACACCGGCACTATCACATCGAGACACACGTTGAACTGGCTCATTCGTAGTCATTGGGACTATCATCCGGTCAGACATCGCGCAGCCGGCATGCGCCGTGCGCTCAGATCGCAGTAGTGTACACCTCGGAGGATCAAACCAATTCCAGTACCGCCCGTCGCAATCCATAAAACAACGTGACCGCTAAACGACGTTGATCGCTGCCCATTCCGCCGCACCCGTCACTTTCGATCCCGTCTCCGAGATCGACAATCCAGAAAAAGGGGGCCTTTCGGCACTCCAAATGTCCAAACCCCGATATTCCTCATTCCAACAAGGTGTATTTTTGTCAGAGTTTCAACCCGAATGCTATGAAGATCCACCGCGGGGGATCTGATAGTGTACAAATAAACATCAAAGATGGCTTGGAAAAAATGCAAGAGGGTGGCGTTTCGTGGCAAGTGGTGCTCAAGTTGCGGCGGTTTTCTGCTCTTCGGTGGCCTGCTTGCCGCGCTTGTCGTGCTGCTTCTCGCGACGTGACTCCTCGATGGCGGCGCGGTGCTGGATGCTCTCGTCATGAGACTTGAACTCGAACTGCGTGTTGGGAGGGCACTTGAGGTACGACTTCCACGTTTCACTACGGGCGTTAGCTGCATCTTGTACAAATGTCGGAGACGACTTACCGAATCCGCAGCACGCGTCCGCCAGTCGAGCGCGTCCAGATACTGATGATGTCCTCGCCATTGCGGACGCTGACAACACCGCCACAGACCTCCTCGCTGGCGTCGATGAAGGCCTCGCCAAGGAGGGCAAACACGGTGTCCTCCCAGTACCGGTCGACGATGCCCTTCTTAAGGCGCAGCACCCATTTGCCGCCGCTCCTGTTCTCCTCATCTTCCCAGATGGGGCGGATGCCCCGTTTGAAGAAATGGTATTCCCAGCCAACTGACAGCTCAGACGGACGCTTGAGATGAGGGTAGCCAACCCAAAACTCCTCGACGGTGTTGCAGTGGATCATGGGCGTCAGCGACTTAGCGTACTCCTGGTACGGCTGGCCCTTGGGCTGGGGCGGCCGGCACCACGTCACCCACTCGTACTTGAGCGGATGGACGCGAAGCGTCTCAGAGGATGTTCTGGCCGAGACGGGCTGGGAGCCTAGGGCCTTTTTCTCGGGAATGGAGGCGACGGACGGAGCCTTGGCCGCCGGATCGTGCGACGACGTCACGCCGCCCGGCTTCGAGCCGATCTTGCCCATAGCGAGGTCGAACGGGTTGCCTGGGGATTTGGGCGTCTTGGCGGATCCGAAGGAGGCAAAGGCGCCGGAGCCCAGGCCGAAGGCGTTGGCGGCACCGGCCGTGGGCGACGCCATGCCGCCGGCGCTGGGGGTCGTTACGTTGTTGAAGGGATTTGACTTTCCGCCGTGTGAGGACGTATCGCCGCCGAATCGCTTGGCGAAGGAGCCGTTACGGCCAGCAGCGTCACCGCCCGGCGCGGGACTGCCATTTGTCGATAGTGAAAGCTTGCCAGAGCTGGACGGTCAGCAGGGAGGATGCGGGGAGGGACAGGCAACGAACAACTCACTTTGTGCGGCGGGTCCATAGGTTGTTATCCATGGGGACTGCTTTCGTCGGCTTCAGGGTTGAAAAATAGATAATTCTTCAATCCCTCGATTTTGCAAGGGCGGCGGCACCTTGGTTTGGAGATCTTGTCGCAGTTGTGGCGGCTGGGACGGACGAATGAGTGGTTCGCGATGAGGTCGGGATGGCGGCGGCGGGCGGGCGTGCGTGCGGGCAGGCGAGTCGACGAGGGCGTGCTGCAGGGGCTTGTTCAATGGCGTTTGGAGAAGACGGGCAAGCTTCGGTGCGAGGAGGTCGGGGGATCGTGTGGTGGAGGATGATGATGGGTCGGTGGTATCTCGAAGGAAGGGAAGTGACGTGGCGGGTATTACAGACGATGGTGTTGGGAGCGATGCAGTGAGGCGGGAGAAGAAAGGCGAATGAATTATCGACTGATGGAGAACAATGAACAGCTTGAAGAGAAAAAAAATAATACGGATACTTGATGCCCCATCCTTCTTGACCTTAGTCGTCACCTTGTTATCGATGGCGGATACAGCGATAGCGCCTCGCTTAGCCAAGGGTAGCCTTACCCCTGATGGATCTATCTTGACTGCTGACCAATGAGACGTGGCAACGTCGACTCGCTGGAACGGCGCACCACAGTGAGGTCACAGCGAGTGGCCTCGGGGGGTTTGAGGACGCCGTCCATGCCCATGCCGCCCGTCGTCCACTGTATTGGGCGCGAGGGGAGACTGCTCGACGTTTCCACCATTTGCATTTTCCGAAGTGGTGGGTGCGTTTGATGCATACCTGTACATAAGGTACCTTAGGTACCTTAGGTACCTTACCTAGTACCTACGTGCGTGCCTTACCGGTAGGCAGTACGATGTAGGTACATCAGACACGGCACCTACCTAGAGGCAGTGCGCACCAAAGGCCAGCGGCGACCTTCACCAGTTATGTCCAACGGCACTTGGGATGATGTCTTGCTGCCAAAAGACCCCTCAAACGGTCGAATGGGGAAGCGTTCACAGCGTGCATGGCCTGAAACAATTGCCGGCTGACTTGCGGGAGTTACGATGCTGGCCGAGGGAAGCATCCGGAATGTGCTGTCGAGTACCTACGCCAGAGGACAACCTCCAGCGATGCTATCAATGATCTCCATTCTCTCTTCAACTTCATTATTATGACCTACCACGACTACGTGACTCTGTCAGTCCCAGCATCACCAGCGTACCTCAAGAAGACACCACGTGGTGTGCCTGAGGGACGCCGCTGTATGGTTAGCCTACCCCGCCATTTACTCGGTCCACACCCCTGACAGCGCTGGTGTGCACAGTGCATCCACGTCCCCTCCAACTCCTGCCCGTCATCCAAAGAAAAGAAAGTCCATCACGACGCGACGCGCTTACCTCACCCAGGATCGACATCAACGTCCTCTCGAGAACCCACTGACGTCGACTGCGAACTCACCAATCTCGTCCTCGGCATGCCCCCAAAATAGCCCGTTACCTCGACATGGAAAAGTTCCTGCGGGAATGGAGGCAGGATGCCCTGAACAAGGCCCAGTACGATTCCGCCATATTCATCGGCGATAAGCTGCTGGCCCTAACGAGTAAGTGCCCCTTGACGGCTGAGGGCAGTTTGCTTATTGACGTGTTTCCGTGCTTCGCAGACGATGATAAAGACGCTTTCTGGCTAGCTCAAGTGCACTTCGCGACCGGCAACTATACCCGCGCCCAGACATTCCTCGCCAAACAGGACCTCGTCGCCCGCAACGTTTCCTGCCGATACCTGGGCGCACACTGCCTCGTCAAGCAATCGAGATTCGACGAGGCATTGGCCGTCCTTGGCGAGCGAAATCCGACCCACCTCATCAACAATGTGAGCAACAAGCGCAAGACGAACGCGGCACCTCTGGGACGGGCGGTAGGCCAAAGGGCCAGGATGGCTCATGACGAGGCTGCCGACGAGGAGGCTACAAATAGGAAGTACGAGGCCGCTATGTGCTACCTGCGAGGCATCTGCTACTCCAAGCAGAATGCCTTTGACCGGGCCAAGGAGTGCTACAAGGACGCTGTGCGGATCGACGTTCAGTGCTTTGAGGCGTTCCAGCAGCTCATGACGAACGCCCTGCTGTCGCCTGACGAGGAGTGGGCGTTCCTCGAGTCGCTCGACTTTGACTCCATCACCGTTTCAGGGGACGTCTCGTCGTCTCAGGAAGCGGCAGAGTTCACCAAGATGCTTTACACGACGCGGCTTTCCAAGTACCGGGAACCGTCGGCCTTTACCGCGGCGTGTGACTCGCTGTCGACGCATTATCGGTTGGCGGATAACCCCGATCTGATGCTCGCCAAGGCCGATCTTCTGTACACGCAATGCCGTTATCGGGATGCTCTCGCCATCACAGAGTCGATCCTGCAGGACGATAAGTATAACTTCAGTGTGCACCCGCTGCACTTGGCCTGTCTGTATCAACTAAAGATGAAGAATGCACTATTCTTGGTGTCTCACGACCTGGCAGACAACCACCCGGAGGAACCCTGCTCGTGGTTAGCTGTCGGCATATACTATTTTTCCATCGACAAGATTGCGGAAGCGCGGCGGTATTTCAGCAAGGCCAGCATGATGGATGCACACTTTGGTCCTGCTTGGATCGGCTTCGCGCACACATTTGCTGCCGAGGGCGAACACGATCAGGCCATTTCGGCCTACTCAACGGCGGCGAGGTTATTCATGGGGACACACTTGCCACAAGTGTTTTTGGGCATGCAGAACCACGCGCTTAACAACATGACGCTGGCGGAAGAGTTCCTCAAGACAGCGTATGGTCTGTGCAAGACGGATCCCCTACTGTTGAACGAAATGGGCGTCGTCAAGTACCACCAGGATAAGCCACAGGAGGCTGTGCAATTTTTCCGGACGGCATTGAAAATCGCCGCCGAGATTGATTCGGACCCACAGGCGTGGCTATCTCCAAGGACAAACCTAGCACACGCTTACCGTCGGCTGCGGCTCTGGAAGGATGCACACATGGAGTTTGACGAGGTCCTGCGCCAGGGCGGCAAGGATGCCGCGATTTTCTGTGCCAAGGCACTCATCTATCTGGAAGAGGGTCGCCCCGAGAAGGCTATTGTACCGCTGCACGAAGCCCTCGCCATTAACCCGCAAGATGGCATTGCAACGGAGCTGCTGAACAAGGCGCTCGAAGAGACATCGACGATCGACTTTGCAGATGGTGACGAGCTGGAGGCTTTCGAGCAAGAGCTTGAGTCGGGAAAGGCCGCCGCCAAGGAGCGAGTGTCGAACAAGCTGCCGAAGCTGAGGCGGGATGCCAAAGGCAAGGCCAAGGTCGGTCGGACACAGGTACTCGTGGACGAGGACGAAAAGGGGGAGAGCATGATGGAGATGACTGACGATGATTAGCCCATAGGGGCAGTAATGTTAGACATGGCGTTATGGTGGGAAGGGACGGGGTTACCAGCTACCGGATAAAAATTGTTGATTAGATTAACGGGGTGCATGGTCGCCATGATTTGCTGTTGAAGGTGAACTGCGTCTACCTAGGTGGAGGATACCAACACGCTGACTGACTGGCGTTCGTGTCAGGGAGAGGGACTGATAATCTCGAAGGCAGGCCGCGCTGAGAGGAAGGTAGGTAGAGACTGAAATAGGGGCAAATAAGTCTTTGTGATGGGCGCTGGATTGGGCGAAACCCGAGACCCAAGTCTAGGTATGTTTTCTCAATCTTCCTTTACTTACATATCTGCAAAGCATCACGCTTCCAAGTGCTGCGCGCATTCTGATCACTATCAGCTTGCCAGCCAAGCATCATTTGACTCGACCACACATATCTAGATGCCACACAGCAAGGGCCAAACCCTCGCCCGTACAGCCCTCACGTCCATGTGTCGTCCCAGGGATACATCATCGGCGCCGTGGTGGAGCCTCGGAGACTCTGCCGTCGGTGGACTCCGGCTCCTCACACGGGGGTTAAGTCTGCTGAGCATGTTCTTGTCGACACGAAACAAGTGCTGTCAGGTCAAGTGTATGGATCGTGGTGTCGCGAACCCCGTATTCTAGAGGTATTAATGCTTTGTATCTTTAGTCTAAACACCGGTCCTTGATTCACATATCTTTACAGCCTCTCCTTGCCGGCGAGCAGCTCCTCGATCTTAGCGAACTGGTAGTAGAAGTCCAAGCTATGCGGGTTAAGAAGTGTCCCACTCGGTTTGACGGTGTGGCCCGACACGATCTGCTTCACTGGCAGCTCCACCTTTTTCAGGTTCACGGTTGTCTTATCTCATCAGCTGCTTGGACAAGCCCAGGACGAACGTCACTCACCGGTATCTCGGGCGTCTGGAAGATATATTTCGGCACATGCCTCTTGGTCAGCTCCCTTCTGATGGCATCCCTGACCTCGACTACAAGTTTGCGGTCGAACTTTTCGCCCTCTCGCATCAGCAGGAACAGCATGACGCTCTCGTCGTTATCGCGAGGCCTTCTCTGCCCGACACACAGACTGTCGACAACCCTACTGGAAAAGTTCCGCTCGATGACGGCGTAGATCTCGGCGCTGCCGAACCGGATGCCGCTCGGATTCAGCACACCATCGGCACGCCCCAGAAACGAAATGTTACCCGTCTCCGGGTGGATCGAACAGAAGTCGCCGTGGGCCCAGACGTGGTCGAAGCGGGCGAAGTATGCCGAGTGGTACTTTGTTCCCGGCGTGGCGGAAGCAAAGCTTGTCGAGGGCGTTGGCGCCGCATTGGCATCCCCCCAGAGATAGCAAGGAATGTTGGGGAATGCGGCCGTCGCAACAAGCTCACCGGGCGTGCCGTGAGGCACTGTCTTACCGGGTCCGTTCGGGAGTTGGGCATCATAGATGGCAATGGGCACGCCGAGGGAGGGGCCTTGGGTGCCACCGACGTACACGGGGTCGAGGGGGTTCTCCATACCAAAGCAGCCGGCCTGTCTATCGTGTTAGAAAGAGAAGACATATCGACGGAAAACTCACAATATCTGTCCCGCCTGACAGATTAGCCAGATGAACATGACTCGGAAATCCAGCGTCGTAGAACCACTCAAACAGCTGATCGGATAAAACCATGCCTGTGCTGGTCACGATCTGTAGCGAAGAGAGGTCCGTCACCTCCCGCGGGACGATCTTGTTTTTGGCGACCTCAAACATCCATCTCGGGCTAATACCGAGCTTCGTCACCCGCTGCTCTCCGAGAATGCGGATGAAAGACGTCAGATCTGGGACGAACGGCGAACCGTCGTACATGATGACGCGGGCCCCGACCAGCAACGCTGCCACATTCGCGAGGTACATGATCCAACCGGTAGTAGTATACTGCAGGCACACAGACTCCGACGACATGTTCTCGTGCAAGCGCCCTTCTTTGAAGCTGTTGAGCATCACGCCGCCGACGGTGTGAACGATGGCCTTGGGGATTCCCGTTGTCCCGGAAGAGTAGTAAATGAGAAACGGGGCGTGGAATGGAATGCGGGTGAAAGCTGGCGGGGCCGACGGAGAGCCGAGGAAGCTGGACCACGTCTCGGTCTTGGGGGATGTCACGTCGTACGGCTGAGTGAAGCGCGGGATGGAGATGAGACCAGAGAATGAGGGGCAGGAGCCCATGCCGGATACGACCTCGGCCATCTTGCCTCGCAGGTCGACCGTCTTGCCGTTATACACGGTGGCGTCATCGAAGAAGATGAACTGACCGATCAGTAGCGCGCTTTTTCACTGGGAAAGTGACATACCTTTGGGTCGACCTGGACAGTCCTCTGGAGAATCCCCTTTACTCCCATATCAGTCGAAGAGCTACTGAAAATGGCGCCGAGCCAGGTCGCTGCTGTGAAGACAAGAAGCGTCTCGATGGAGTTGGCGCCGACGAGGACAATGCGGTCTCCCTGTGTAACACCTCGTGCCTTCATGGCGGCCGCTAAGCTGCCCGCGTCCCGGCGAAGCTCTCCCCAGGTAAGGTTCCGGACATCGCCCCGATTGCCCTCCCGGACCTCGGTGACGGCGACCTTGTCGTCCTCTTTGCCCGCGGTGCCATGGTGACCGGTGGCGTCGGACGTACTTCGGGAGAAGAGCAGATTCTCGGCCCAATTAAGATTCACTCCGGGGAACCACTTGGGCACGGCGTCTATGGGGAGTGATTCGTCCACAACCGAGGTCGGACGCCCTTCGTGAATGAAGTTGGCATGGGTGAAGAGGTGGCCGTAAAAGCTGGTGCGGTTGGCTACGGTCCAGCTGTGGAGGTCGTGGAAGGTCTAGGTTCGTGTAAGTCAAGTTTTGTGTAAGTCGAGCTTTCTTGGGCTTCGGGAGGAGGACGGACCTTGAGCTGGAGGTTGAAGGTAGAGTTCACGGATTGCAGGAATCGGTACATCTCCGTGCTCTTGGGGTCCGGGTGCTCCCAGAGCTTGCGGGGGATCGCAGTAGTGGTCATGATTAAAGTCTCTGGAACTGGATGAGGATGGAACGTGATTGGTCAACAAATTTAGAGGTTGAGAAGGGCGAGATGGAGACGGGAGTGAGATGAGTCCGCGAAGAGGGAGGTTGAGACTTGTCGGGAACTCGGAGGCGTTGGGCGGTGCTTCCCCAACATTGTCTTGCCTCGGGCTGCACCACCGGGCGTGCGGGGTCAGCGGCCCGAGCCAGCGAGCCGAGGGGGGCTCATCCGGGCCGCTTACGGCGCGCCAAGTACCTGAAGGAGAATGAATATGCAGTAGATTTCAATCAATCATCCTATATGTAGATAGTTACCATGTAGGGAAGCTTGGCTGCTGTACGCAACACAAGTCCGCCTTTCATTTGGGGTTTTCATGAAGAACAAAAGGCTCTGAGCGTCATTTACAGCGTCGATCGCCGAGCCCTGATCTAGAGAGATCTGCCGGCTGATGTAGGGATGGATAGATAGGCCCCTGTTACCCTGTTCGCGTTTCGATTTGAATCCTTTGGCTGGGTCATCGGTCTTGAGGGTCAACATGTTTACATTTGCGACCTTTTGCTTGGCTTAAAACATGACCAAACCCCAAACCTTGACTGTGGTGAGATTATGTATCAGAAATGAGCACATAATAAAACGAACGTTAGCCGGTAGATGGCTGCCAACATCATCTCCCTGGCCGCAACTTCTGTTAGGTATCTTACGTCAATTACTGGTCGCTTCACCATTCACACAGACCTGCAATTACATGTTCTCCTCCCTTACTGAAAAGCCAACGGCCGAGACTTGAGTGACGTGTTAGTAGAGAAAACGTGACGCATCGGCGAGCTTATGCATTCACCACGGAAGCGACCAGCCAGGAATACCAACAACTCATGACAGCCGAAAGAGGCTGCGACGACTAAGCTCGAAGGACGAAGAGAGTAATTGGAGCGAGACATGACTTTCAATCACCACTTTGAAGCGTGAGAGAAAAAATAATCGTAGCCCACTTGGACAGTGGTATCCTGAAGTAACGATGTGATGAACCGGTATAAGGAATGCCACCCATAAACCCCCAAGCCCGGTGCTGCTTGGCAGGTGATGTGGCAGGCCATGTCTTGATCTCGCTAAAATCTGCCGAGCCACACATTTTGTAATAGCATCCGTGATTTCGATGCCTCTGCAAGCCTTTCCGAAAAGAGACATGCCCGGAGGCTCTGCTTTGCGTGAGATGCATACGTTTCCTTAAGGCGGTGTTCCGGTCCTCAAACGTTTGATTCAAGCCAGCGCTTTGGCGGTATTGGCATCACCACTGTGCCGAGACAGCTCGCCGTAAAAGCTGCGCTGAGGATCTCTTGACTTGGCATGGGGGCCTACAGTCTGTTTCGAGATTACGGGCGCATCTTGGTCTCGTTCAACTCGGCCTCCACTTTCGTCTCGTCTTCATGAGTACTCTGGAATTTCGCCTTCGAAGCCCGAATGTCTTCACGATAACCCCTACGACTCAAGTCAGATGGTGTTTTTCTCATGGGAACACCAGTATCGTACTCAATGATTCCGGGTGACCGGCCTCCTGCTGCAGTCCAAGTTTGCCGCTCACTCTACAATCACCTCCGTAAGTTGCCCGAAACGCTGGGTGCTGCTGAATAAGACCGTTAGTTGAGATGTAGTGTATTTTCTGGAGTTACCTGGTAGATTAAATCCGTGTCGAAGCGTCACAATCGCACGTGTCCCTTTTCTTACTTGGCCACTTCTCTAAGAATCGTGCAATCACGCTGGACAGACTTCCCCCCCTCCTACTGTTACCTCTTCTTGCTTTTCCCTCTTCAGTGAACAATTTTGCCCGGTCTGCAAGATATATAAGTCTCAGCGACCTAGGTAGGCGGGGAGGGTTGCTTGATTCGTGCAACCACCTAGTTAGGTCCTTCTCGATTCCAAATCGGGCAATAAAGTTGAGAGGGAAATCATCCGACTGGGCGTGACAGCGATCCACCCATTCAAGCCGCACAGTGCACACCGACCGGTCAAGCTCGGTCAAAGGCATCACCCTCACCACGAAAAAAAAAGGAACTACGCTTAGAGTATCTAAGACCAAGTGTAGTAACGAGACTCGGACTCAGTATGATGCCAGACTCTGTAAAAATTCGCATGTCTTCTTTATTCGGCACTGGAAGCTCCCTCGTTCGACAACGTCGGTCCCAGTGTCGCACATTGATTCAAAGCCCAACACGTCAACGAGCTCAGAATGCAGCTCGGCGATTACAGACTGCAAGAAGTCTGCTTCTCGATGATGTTTCGCTTCCCAATATTTTATCATCTATTTGCTTCCCTTTTAACTCGTATGGCGATTCGAGCATGTGAGGCTAGTTCTCACGAGGATGGAGAAGCTACAGAGGAGCCTTTCAAAAGTTCGTGCGGAGAATGCCAAGGCCAACCTGTTGAAAATGAGGTATGCGCACAGAGGGCGCTGCGCCCGAAGGGCGCTGCGGAGGCGCCTGGAGGTCGGTTATATTCGGTCTGGTGCGGCCTGACTGCTCAGGCGAATACAGGAGTAATTGTCACAGGCTTAGACCTAGGTAACAGGCTTTTCTAGTGGCCTAAGGCACCTAAGAAAGGGGTTCTAAAAGGCTCTCTAAGCAGCCTAGCTGCACTATAATTGTCGAAAGTGACGGGGATCAAGGTTGTGCGTCAATTGTGCGTATATTAAGTGTGTTGTGTGTAACTATTGCGGCGCGGCTGGGCTGCTTGGCAAGCCTTTTAGAACCCCTTTCTTGGGTGCCTAAGGCCACCAGAAAAGCCTGTTGCCTAGGTCTAAGCCTGTGACAATTACTCCTGTATTCGCCTGAGCAGCCAGGCCGCACCAGACTGAATATAACCAATCTCTGCAGCGCCCTTCAGGCGCAGTGCCCTCTATACGCATACCTTATTTTTAACACACCCCTTCAGGGAAGGGCTTCTTGTTAGCCCTTATAATTAATTATTGTGAAGGGTGGAGCGCCTACGCGCTGCAAATGTCCTTTCCTATCTTTAAAGCGCACACAGGGCGCTTAGGCGCGCAGGAGATCACAAGTCTCCTCTACAGCCTATACATTATCCTTTGCTATTAGCGCTTCTAAGCGCGCTTTGTCTTTAGCAAGCTCCTTCTTGTAATTACACTTAAGAACCTCCTTCTTATTAGTTATATTAAGCTACTAAAGGAAAGTCTTATACTTTAGGCTGTTAAGAGCCTTTATAAGACTGTCTACTATAAGCTTAGCTAATAGAGTATAGGTAATATCTATACACCCTTTAGTAACTTCCTAATATAGCTAGTAAGTATAAATATTAATATAGTATAGCTTTATCCTAAGCTTTAAAAGCTCCTTCTTTATAAGGCTAACTATTTAGGCGTTATTATATTATATCCTTATTCTTATAGACTGTAGCATAACTATAGCATATATTACTGTATACATTTTTCTAAAGGGTAATTAAACTTAAAGTTATATAATTAATTAGCTTGTAAAGATAGCTTCCTTAGCAGCTTATAAAAGGGCTAGGAGCTTAGCCTTAGTAGTTAAAGTAGTAATAGTATCCTGCTTATTAGCACGCTAAGTAACTATACCTCTAAAAAGCTTTATTATAAAGGCTTATAAGCTCTTCTAATTAACTAAGTTATCTATAAAGCTTATATTAGATACTACCTTAAGTATATTATCTATACTGCTAGGCTTAGCACTATAGTAAAGGTAGAGGTATTATGTCTTATAAAGGTATTATAATATACAGTCTATTGCTTTCTAGTAGGTATTACCTAGGTTCTAATTAAATCTTGTAAGCCTACTAGCTGCAAAAGTAATATCTAGATATGTTATTATAGTAGCGTAAAGGATTATACTAACCTTCTATTAGTATAAGGTTATATTACCTAGGTATGCGTTTCCTACATATAGGAGCAGCTTAGCTTTTGCTATAGGTATATGTTTACAGGCTTTGTCTTCTAATAAGTCTGTATATATAGGAAGCAGCTTTATAGCCTTCTCTATATATACAGCCTATAAGAGCTAGAGGCAGTACGTTTTCTAATTACATAAGATCTTAAGGCCTAGGAACTATTAGAGCTCCTAGCTACCTTTAAGGTAGTATTTCTCTTAAAGGGTGCCTATCTCTTATATTACTATAGGCTTATAGTTATCTAGATACGCTAATATATAGTTGTTAATATAGAAGAAGAAGGTTACCTTATCCTTCTGCTAACAGTAATCCTCTCCTGCAATACATTTAAATCCTTATTTAATTAGGCCTTTCTTAAAGTGCTTTTACTATAGTAGGGGAGATTAGCGTAACCTATAGAGGGCTTTCTATAAGCATACAATAACGCCTTTCTTGCAATAGCCTAGGGGAAGCTCTATATAAATCTCCTTATTAATATTAGCGTAGATAAAAGCATTTACTACATTATATTAAAGTAGGTTTAAATTAAACTAAGCAGCTAAGGCTATTAGTATTTAGAACAATATACCTACTAGTGTTACAGTATATATATCTTATATGTCTTTTGCTTATTAGTTGCCTTATATTATAAGCCTTACCTTTATCTTTATAAGGCACCTATACTTATTAAGCTTGTAGGTATATACCTAAATGTATCTAAGAATCTAATTGTTGCTAGTAGAGCGCTTAGAAACCTCCCTCTATAACTTTAATGTCTTGTAGCTATAGAGGTAGCTTTATTTAGCCTCTAAGAATTTATTTCTAAAGGGGTAATTTACTAGCTAACTGTATAATGTTAGAAGGGGAGGTAGTTGCTTCTAGTAGGTACCTACAGTGCTATATACCTTATAAGCCTATTCCTAGACTGCTCCCCCTTAACCTAAATTAGGCTATATACTAGCCTTATTTAAGCCTTAGCCTAAATACACTTTTAGATCTAATAGACATATATACTATAGATCTATACTTACCTATAGAAATAGGTAATTAGTCTAAACTAGTAGAGTATAAGTGCTATCTAGTCTTTCTTGCTTAGCCTTAGGTTTATAGTATGTATAGCCTGTAAGAAACGTAGCCTTAAAGGACTCCTAGAGTAGCCTTTGCGTAGGAATTAGAGTCTTAAGGTCTTTAAGCAGTTAAGATTGCTCTTACCCCTTCACGCCTAGCGTAGCTGTAAGCGCAGCAAAGAAGGTTACCTTTAGTAGTAGCATTACTAGAGGTGTTATTAAGGCAAATCTTGCTTTAGTATATAGGGGTAGGTCTTTACAGCTATAGAGGCTAGCAGGCATACCTACTAAGCCTTCTACCCCTTAAGGTTTATAACTATAAAGGGCTAGGGTATCTACCCCTTTAGTGTGCTTAGTATACTCTTTAATCTTATCTGCTTCCTTATCTGCAGTATGCGTAAAGTTGCGTTTGTCTTATTCTTAGCGCATAAGACACTTAATTATAGTAGCTATTTCCTGTAATATAGATTCACATATATTATTAGCTAGTTTTATAACATTACTATTAAAGGTAATCTTCTTATTAAACGTAATGTTATATATAGTAAAGACTTTACTATAAGTAGGACTCTATATACAATAGGAGTTACTAGAGGTATAGCCTATAAGAAACCCTATCTAGGCTTATAGGGCTAGGCGCTAGCACTAATTTCTGTAAAGTTAGGTATCTGCTGTAAGTATATACGCTTTATAACTATATATATATAAGTAAGAGAGGTCTAGGCATGCAAAAGGCGCTTTATTGTCTCCCTAGAAGTATTTATGCTATAACTAGTATAGGGTTTTCTAGCCTTATAAGGCTTACAGCATGCAGTTATAAAGGTATATAGAAGCTGTATAGGCTTTAGGCTAAAGGATATCTAGTAGGTATATATTAATTGCTATACTATATACCCTACGCTTAATAACTGCAGTAATACGCTTAGCAGCCCTATTCTAGGCTTATATATTTAGTATACTAGCCTTAAGCTAAATACTACATACTTTAAGCGCAGTAACTACGTTAGGGTAGCGTATAAGCTTATTATCTATCTTAAGGCGCTTAACCTAACAGTTATAATAGACTTCTAAAAAGGTTAGGAAGTCTGTAAGTGTAGTTAGCAGTACCTTAGTAGTCTTTTAGTGTAGGTAAAAGTCCTATATATAACCTATACTATAGTTAGAAATAATTATGCAGGATATATACCCTGCATAACTAACTTTAAGATTGTGAAAGTTAATTGTAAATTAGTTACCTAGTTTAGCTAGAGAAGCTAATTCTTAGGGAGCTTGCCTAGGAAGGCAGTAGGCCTTTAACTTTGCGTAGGCCTTACAGTTAATTAAGCATATAGGTAGGCCTTTAGCACCCTTAAGACATACTCTATAAGTTATGTTTACAATTCTCTTAAGTGCTTTAGGGCCTAGGTAGCTAAGTCTCTAGTGCTAAGTTGTAAGGTTGCCTAGGATAGGCTTCCTGTGTGTAGCTATTATATATTAATTTCTCCTGTGTGGTAGAGGCGCTTTATTAGCGCCTGCAGCTAGTAGCAGTACTATTACAGCTAAAGCTACCTCCTCTTTAAAAGGCCTATAGTTAAGCACCTACTAGTAGTAAATCTTATTAAGGTAGGCTATAAAGGACTAGTCTGCCTATTAAAGGCAATTATTACCTAGGCTAGTATCCTACTATAGGCTGCGCTAGTATAGCTTCTAAAAGGCTACTAGGTTTACTGCAAGCCTAGGGTAAAGGGTAACATTATATAGGGTAAGCTTTATAATGCTACCCCTACGCCTATAGAGCTTAATTTCTGCTATGCTATATACGTTAATAGGTAATTACTGTAAGCTAGCCTAGAGGAAATTACTAATAGGGGCTGCTCTTAGCGTCTTAAACTAAGTAGTATTATTAAATATATAGATAGTTAAGCCTAAATCTAGTATTGCTAATCTAGCTAAGTAGTACCTGCTTTTAGTAGTGTAAAAGGATGCTAGTTTAATATGCCTACAGTATCTGCTATACAGTTAGTTATTCTTAGTTTTATAGGCTTATACTTACTGCAGCTGCTCTGTAAGTTTAGGCTTACGTTTAATATATATATTAATTATCTTCTTAAGCGTAGTATTAAGGTAGCACCCCTCTAGAAGCCTATAAGGCAGGGTATACTAGCAGTTAGACATACAGTAGCCCTTGCCTTAGCATAACTAACAGCTAGAGCGCTTTAGAGACAGTATCTCTACTATGCTTATACTAGACCTCTTACGCTTAGGAAGTATACTTTGCTTGCGTAAGGTAACTGTTACCCTAGTTAAAGACAAGGTAGATTGCTTATAGGTTACGCTTAGCTTACGTAATTATATCTTCTAGTAGCCTCTGCAACTACAGCCTTAGCTGTAGCCTGCGTTACGATTACAGTTGTTATTATCATTATTTCCTACATTAGTTAGGCTAAAGGCTCTACATACTGCTTTCTTTATCTTAGGCGCCTTTATACACGCTATAGCCTTATAGACTCCTACTACTACTAGAGCTACTATAAGAGTATTATTCTCTACAGCCTTATCTTATGTCTTAATAAATATCTAGGCCTATAGCTTAAGGTAACTGTTTAAAAGGCCCTTTATAAGGCCTCTAAACTAGTCCTTTATGTCTATTATTCTAGGTATACTGCTAACAGTAGCCTTATTAAGGGTAGCCTACTAGCTAGAAATCTATTTCTTAAGTGCGTTAGCGCTTATTAGGCATATACGCTTAGCGCTATTAAGTGTCTCTTTATATACTTCCTATGCTACAATATGTCTCTTAGACGTTATCTAGCCTACGTTTTCTTAGAGGGTATTAACCTAGGAGTTAAGATCTAGCTTAGCAGGATAACAGCGCAGGAGAAGGTTAGCACTAACTGTATTTCTAACCTACTTAAGGAGCTTATTATAAGCCTTCTTTTAGTAGGTATATAATCTATATTATTAATTATAGTTGCTTTAACAGTCTTTATAAATAGCTAACTTAGCAGTTAACAGCTTATAGACATTAGAAGCCTGCAGGCGCTAGTTATTATCTAGTAGGGGGCCTACAGCAGGGTTACTCTAATTAACCTTTCTAAGGTAGTTACTAGGCTCTAGTAGTGTTAGCGCTTAAAGGAGTATAGGGAGAGCCTTATAAGCAGCTCTTAAGCCCTTTTGCGTAGGGTTAATTACTTCCTATAGGTTATTTAATTTAGCCTTTAATTTTAGCTAATCAAACTAAAAGACCTAGTTATAGGTAGTTTTTAGGGTAACTTTTGCATTATCAGACATCTTACTTAAATTAAGCTTATAGGAATTGCTTTGCTAAGCTTATTATAGTCAATTTCTAGGCATATAAGACTCTTAATTGTCAAAAGTGACAGGGATTAAGGTTATACGTTAATTATGTGTATATTAAGTATGTTGTGTGTAACTATTGCGGCGCAGCTAGGCTGCTTAGCAAGCCTTTTGGAACCCCTTTCTTAGGTGCCTAAGGCCACCAGAAAAGCCTGTTACCTAGGTCTAAGCCTGTAACAATTACTCCTGTATTCACCTAAGCAGCCAGGCCGCACCAGACCGAATATAACTAATCTCCGCAGCGCCCTTCAGGCGCAGCGCCCTCTATACGCATACCTCATTTTCAACAATAATAGTTACATATAGAACACACTTAATATACGTATAATTAACGTATAACCTTAATCCCTATCACTTTTAACAATTAAGAGTCTTATATGCCTAGAAATTAACTATAACAAGCTTAGTAAAGCAATTCCTATAAGCTTAATTTAAGCAAGATATTAGATAATGTAAAAGTTACCCTAAAAACTACCTATAACTAGGTCTTTTAGTTTAATTAGCTAAAATTAAAGGCTAAATTAAATAACCTATAGGAAGTAATTAACCTTACGCAAAAGGGCTTAAGAGCTGCTTATAAGGCTCTCCCTATACTCCTTTAAGCGCTAATACTACTAGAGCCTAGTAACTACCTTAGAAAGGTTAATTAGAGTAACCCTACTATAAGCCCCCTACTAGATAATAACTAGTGCCTGCAGGCTTCTAATATCTATAAGCTGTTAACTGCTAAGTTAGCTATTTATAAAGACTATTAAAGTAACTATAATTAATAATATAGATTATATACTTACTAAAAGAAGGCTTATAATAAGCTCCTTAAGTAGGTTAGAAACACTATTAGTGCTAACCTTCTCCTATACTATTATCCTGCTAAGCAGGATCTTAACTCCTAGGTTAATACCCTCTAAGAAAATATAGGCTAGATAATGTCTAAGAGATATATAGTAGTGTAGGAAGCGTATAAAGAGATACTTAATAGCACTAAGCGTATATACCTAATAAGCGCTAACGCACTTAAGAAATAGATTTCTAGCTAGCAGGCTGCCCTTAATAAGGCTGCTATTAGCAGTATACCTAGAATAATAGACATAAAGGACTAGTTTAGAGGCCTTATAAAAGGCCTTTTAAATAGTTACCTTAAGCTATAGGCCTAGATATTTATTAAGATATAAGATAAGGCTATAGAGAATAACACTCTTATAGTAGCTCTAGTAGTAGTAGGAGTCTATAAGGCTATAGTATATATAAAGGCACCTAAGATAAAGAAAGTAGTGTATAGAGCCTTTAGCCTAACTAATATAGGAAATAATAATAATAATAATAACTATAATTATAATGCAGGCTGCAGCTAAGGCTGTAGTTATAGAGGATGCTAGAAGATATAATTATGTAAGCTAAGTATAACCTATAAGCAATCTACCTTATCTTTAACTAAGGTAATAGTTACCTTATGTAAGTAAAGTATACTTCCTAAGCGTAAGAGGTTTAGCATAAGTATAGTAGAGATACTATCTCTAAAGCGCTCTAGCTGCTAGTTATGCTAAGGAGAGGGCTACTATATGTCTAGCTGCTAGTATACCCTTCCTTATAGGCTTCTAGAGAGGCGCTATCTTAATACTACGCTTAAGAAGATAATTAATATATATATTAAATGTAAGCCTAAACTTATAGAGTATCTATAGTAAGTATAAGCCTATAAAACTAAGAATAACTAACTATATAGTAGATACTGTAGGTATATTAAACTAGTGTCTTTTTATACTGCTAAAAGTAGGTATTACTTAGCTAGATTAGTAATACTAGATTTAGGCTTAACTATCTATATATTTAATAATACTACTTAGTTTAAGACGCTAAGAGTAGCCCCTATTAGCGATTTCCTCTAGGCTAGCTTACAGCAATTACCTATTAATATATATAGTATAGTAGAGATTAAGCTCTATAGGTATAAGGGTAGTATTATAAAGCTTACCCTATATAATGTTACCTTTTACCCTAGGCTTATAGTAAACCTAGTTACCTTTTAGAAGCTATGCTAGTATAGCCTATAGTAGGATACTAGCCTAGGTAATAACTGCCTTTAATAGGTAGACTAGTCCTTTATAGCCTACCTTAATAAAATTTACTACTAGTAGGTGCTAGACTATAGGCCTTTTAAAGAGGAGGTAGCTTTAGCTGTAATAGTGCTACTACTAGCTGCAGGTGCTAATAAAGCGCCCCTACTACACAGGAGAAATTAATATATAATAGCTACATACAGGAAGCCTATCCTAGGTAACCTTATAACTTAGCACTAGAGACTTAGCTACCTAGGTCTTAAAGCACTTAAGAGAATTATAAATGTAACTTATAGAGTGCGTCTTAAGGGCACTAAAGGCCTGCCTATACGCTTAATTAACTGTAAGGCCTATATAAAGTTAAAGGCCTACTGCCTTCCTAGGCAAGCCCCCTAAGAATTAACTTCTCTAGCTAAACTAGGTAACTAATTTATAATTAACTTTTATAATCTTAAAGTTAGTTACATAGGGTATATATCCTATATAATTATTTCTAACTAGAGTATAGGTTATATATAGGACTTTTACCTACGCTAAAGGACTACTAAGGTACTGCTAACTATACTTATAGACTTCCTAACCTTTTTAGAAGTCTATTATAACTATTAGATTAAGTACCTTAAGACTAATAATAAGCTTATATACTACCCTAATGTAGTTACTATACTTAAAGTATACAGTATTTACCTTAAGGCTAGTATACTAAATATATAAGCCTAGAATAGAGCTGCTAAGTGTATTGCTGCAGTTATTAAGCGTAGGGCTTGCAGTATAGCGATTAATGTATACCTCCTAGATATCCTCTAGCTAGAGGTATATACTATATCTACCTACCTTTATAACTGTATACTATAAGCCTTATAAGGCTAGAAAACCCTATACTAGTTATAGTATAAATACTTCTAGGGAGATAATAAAGCGCCTTTTATATGCCTAGACCTCTCTTACTTATACGTATACAGTTATAAAGTATATATACTTATAGCAGATACCTAACTTTATAGAAATTAGCGTTAGCGCCTAGCCCTATAAGCCTAGATAGGGTTTCTTATAGGCTATACCTCTAGCAACTCCTATTATATATAGAGTCCTACCTATAGTAAAGTCTTTACTATACATAACGTTATGTTTAATAAGAAAATCACCTTTAATAGTAATATTATAAAACTAGCTAACAATATATATAAATCTATATTATAGGAAATAGCTACTACAATTAAGCGCTTTATACGCTAAGAACAAGATAAACATAACTTTACGCATGCTATAGATAAGGAAGCAGACAAGATTAAAGAGTATGCTAAGCATACTAAAAGGGTAGAGAGCCTAGTAGGTATACCTACTAGCCTCTATAGCTATAAAGACCTACCCCTACACACTAAAGTAAGATTTACCTTAATAACACCCCTAGTAACGCTACTACTAAAGGTAACCTTCTTTACTATACTTATAGCTATACTAGGTATAAAGGGGTAAAAGCAATCTTAACTGCTTAAAGACCTTAAGACTCTAATTCCTATATAAAGGCTACTCTAGGAGTCCTTTAAGGCTACGTTTCTTATAGGCTGCATACACTAAAAACCTAAGGCTAAGCAAGAATAACTAGATAGCACTTATACTCTACTAGTTTAGACTAATTACCTATTTCTGTAGGTAAGTATAGATCTATAGTATATATAACTATTAGATCTAAAAGTACACTTAGGCTAAGGCTTAAATAAAGCTAGTATATAGCCTAATTTAGGTTAAGGGGGAGTAGTCTAGAAATAGGCTTACTAGGTATATAGCGCTATAGGTACCTACTAGAAGCAACTACCTCCCCTTCTAACATTATATAGTTAGCTAGTAAATTACCCCTTTAGAAATAAATTCTTAGAGGCTAAACAAAGCTACCTCTATAGCTATAAGACATTAAAGTTATAGAGGGAGGTCTCTAAGCGCTCTACTAGTAACAATTAGATTCTTAGATATATTTAGGTATATACCTATAAGCTTAATAAGTATAGGCGCCTTATAAAGATAAAGGTAAGGCTTATAATATAAGGTAACTAATAAGCAAAAGACATATAAGATATATATACTATAATGCTAGTAGGTATGTTATTCTAAATACTAATAGCCTTAGCTACCTAGTTTAATTTAAACCTACTTTAATATAATATAGTAAACGCTTTTATCTATATTAATATTAATAAGGAGATTTACATAGAGCTTCCCCTAGGCTATTATAAGAAAGGTATTATTATACGCTTATAGAAAGCCCTCTATAGGTTATGCTAATCTCCCCTACTATAGCAAAAGCACTTTAAGAAAGGCCTAATTAAATAAGGATTTAAATATATTATAGGAGAGGATTACTGTTAGTAAAAGGATAAGGTAACCTTCTTCTTCTATATTAATAACTATATATTAGTGTATCTAGATAACTATAAGCCTATAGTAATATAAGAGATAGGCACCCTTTAAGAGAAATACTACCTTAAAGGCAGCTAGGAGCTCTAATAGTTCCTAGGCCTTAAGATCTTATGCAATCAGAAAACGTACTACCTTTAGCTCTTGCAGGCTGTATATATAGAGAAGGCTATAAAGCTACTCCCTATATATATAGACTTATTAGAAGACAAAGCCTGTAAGTATATACCTATAGTAAAAGCTAAGCTACTCCTGTGTATAGGAAACGTATACCTAGGTAATATAACCCTATACTAACAGAAGGTTAGTATAATCCTTTATACTGCTATAATAATATATCTAGATATTGCTTTTGTAGCTAGTAGGCTTATAAGATTTAATTAGAACTTAGGTAATACCTACTAAAAAGCAGCAGACTGTATATTATAATACCTTTATAAGATATAATACCTCTACCTATACTATAGCACTAAGCCTAGCAGTATAGATAATACACTTAAGGTAGTATCTAACATAAGCTTTATAGATAACTTAGCTAATTAGAAGAGCTTATAGGCTTTTATAATAAAGCTTTTTAGAGGTATAGTTACTTAGTATACTAATAAGTAGGACACTATTACTACTTTAACTACTAAGGCTAAGCTCCTAGCCTTTTTATAAGCTGCTAAGGAAGCTATCTTTATAAGCTAATTAATTATATAACTTTAAGTTTAATTACCCTTTAGAAAAATGCATACAGTAATATATACTATAGTTACACTATAGCCTATAAGAATAAGGATATAATGTAATAACGCCTAGATAGTTAGCCTAGTAATAAAGGAGCTTTTAAAGCTTAGGATAAAGCTATGCTACGTTAATATTTATACTTACTAGCTATATTAGGAAGTTACTAAAGGGTATGTAGATATTACCTATACCCTATTAGCTAAGCTTATAGTAGATAGCCTTATAAAGGCTCTTAATAGCCTAAAGCATAAGACTTTCCTTTAGTAGCTTAATATAACTAACAAGAAGGAGTTTCTTAAGTATAATTACAAGAAGGAGCTTGCTAAAGATAAAGCATACTTAGAAGCGCTAATAGCAAAGGATAATATATAGGCTGTAGAGGAGACTTATAATCTCCTGCATGCCTAAGTACCCTATATACGCTTTAAAGGTAGGAAAGGATATTTACAGTATATAGGCGCTCTACCCTTCACAATAATTAATTATAAGGGCTAATAAGAAGCCCTTCCCTAAAGGGGTATATTAAAAATAAGGTATATATATAGAGGGCACTACACCTAAAGGGCACTATAGAGGCACCTAGAGGTTAGTTATATTCAGTCTAGTGCAGCCTAACTGCTTAGGCAAATACAGGAGTAATTGTTATAGGCTTAGACCTAGGCAACAGGCTTTTCTAGTAGCCTAAGGCACCTAAGAAAGGGGTTCTAAAAGGCTCTCTAAGCAGCCTAGCTACGCTATAATAGTTACACACAGAACACACTTAATATACATATAATTAACGTATAACCTTAATCCCTATCACTTTCGACACAACCTATAGCATAGACAGGGGAAATTGCAGGGGGGTTGTAGGGGCCTCTTCTAACGCTGCTTTCAGCTAGTATTATAAGAATTAAAAGGCGTTAATTAGGTACTGTATTTTAAGGCTATTTAGGGCTCTGTAAGGCCTATAGAAGCCTTAGAGTAGTATTTTCTAGTATATTAACCCTCCTTATACTTATTACCTCTATCTAGGGTAATAATAGCTTTAATATAGGCTAGGATCTATTCTATCTAAGCCTATATTTATTCCTATAGTAATACTACCTAGCAGTCCTACTATACCTTAACTACTACTACTCTACTTATAAGTACCCCTTTTTATATTATAAATTACTTTATCTATAGCTAGTAGGGCTTAATAGGATTAAGATTAAAGCTATTCCTATACTAAGGAAGCTTTTCTATTAAATAGGCTAAATAGGTATAATAAATAAAATAGTAATTATATAATAGAGCTTTATCCTCTTAGATAATAGTGCTAGGTAAGTACTCCTAAGTAATAAATAAGAATAGCTTTAGTAGGAGAATCTCTTTTTAATACCTATACTAGTTAATTCCTCTTTTACCCCTATAGGTTAACTTTCCTATAGTAGTATTCTAACTCTAAGTAAGTTTATAGCCTAGAGTTAGTTAAAGGTAAAGCTAGGCTATCCTATTCTCTATCTCCTATTTAAGATACTTTACTAGCTTTAGCTTAGTATTAATAGCCTTAACTTCCTTATTAGTAGCTTTTTTCTCTATAGCTATCTTAAGTAACTAATAGTAAAAGGAGCCCTTTTTATTATATATAAAGAAGCCTTAGAATATAAACTCTAAATATCCCTTCTACTATTTATAAATATAGGACTTTATATAGGCTTTATAGGACTATCTCTAGAGATAGTAGCTACTATAGTAATAGCTAAGTATAATAGATATTTTATTAGACTAAATAACCTTCTTTTAATTATCTAAAGTCTAGTAGTAATAGGCTAGATATTAAGAAAGCCTCTATTACTTTATCTAAGCTATAAGGCTAGGCTTCTTTATTAGTTTAGTTTTCTAAAAGCTAGTATAGTAAAGGATCTAAAAGATAGTAGTAGTAGAGATATCTAAGCCTTCTTCTTATTAGATTTTACTAGTAATATTAGTATAGGTTTTTTTATAGCTATATTAGTCTTAGTAAACCTTAGAGAGGATAGTACTAGCTATAGGCTCTATTACCTTCTTTAGTTAGCCTAATTAAGAAGTATCTTTAATATACTTAGGTTATATAGAGAGGGTAGGTACTATTAGATTAAAGCCTTACTTCTTAGCTTAGAAGAAGATATCTTTAACTATATACCTTAAGATACTAAGTACCTCTATAACTTTATTAGCTAACTTACTACTAATATAGCTATAAAGGGCTAGAATTACTACCTTTATTACTAAGCTAATATAAGGCGCTATAATAAGTTAATTAAGGCTATAAAAAGATTAAAATTTATAATTAAAAGAAAAAGTAGTGTTTTTATTATAATAAAGCTAGTAGGGGCCCTTATAAAAAAGAAATAATAATTCTAGGCTAAGTAGTTTAATTAGCTTAGTTAGTAATAAGTAGGGTGATAGGGGGCTAGCAGCCTTAGCACTTTCTGCACAAACTTATAAAAGGCTCCTCTGTATAATTAAAGCTATTAGTTGTTGAAAATGAGGTATGCGTATAGAGGGCGCTGCGCCTGAAGGGCGCTGCGGAGATCGGTTATATTCAGTCTAGTGCGGCCTAGCTGCTTAGGTGAATACAGGAGTAATTGTTATAGGCTTAGACCTAGGTAATAGGCTTTTCTAGTAGCCTTAGGCACCTAAGAAAGGGGTTCTAAAAGGCTTGCTAAGTAGCCTAGCTACACTGTAATAGTTATAGACATAACATACTTAATAGATATATAACCTTAACCCCTGTTATTTTAGATAATTAAGAGTCTTATACGCCTAGAAATTAACTATAATAAGCTTAGTAAAGCAATTCCTATAAGCTTAATTTAAGTAAGATGTCTAATAACATAAAAGTTACCCTAAAAACTACCTGTAACTAGGTCTTTTAGTTTAATTAGCTGAAATTAAAGGCTAAATTAAATAACCTATAGGAAGTAATTAACCCTATGTAAAAGGGCTTAAGAGCTGCTTATAAGGCTCTCCCTATACTCCTTTAAGTACTAATACTACTAGAGCCTAGTAACTACCCTAGAAAGGTTAATTAGAGCAACCCTACTATAAGCCCCCTACTAGACAATAATAAGTATCTACAGGCTTCTAATATCTATAAGCTGTTAACTGCTAAGTTAGCTATTTATAAAGACTGCTAAAGTAACTATAATTAATAATATAGAGTATATACCTACTAAAAGAAGGCTTATAATAAGCTCCTTAAGTAGGTTAGAAATATAGTTAGCGCTAACCTTCTCCTACGCTATTATCCTGCTAAGCTAGATCTTAACTCCTAGGTTAATACCCTCTAAGAAAATGTAGGCTAGATAACGTCTAAGAGATATATTGCAGTATAGGAAGCATATAAAGAGACACTTAATAGCGCTAAGCGTATATACCTAATAAGCGCTAATATACTTAAGAAATAGATTTCTAGCTAGTAGGCTGCCCTTAATAAGGCTGCTGTTAGCAGTATACCTAGAATAATAGATATAAAGGACTAGTTTAGAGGCTTTATAAAGGGCTTTTTAAACAGTTACCTTAAGCTATAGGCCTAGATATTTATTAAGATATAAAATAAGGCTATAGAGAATAATACTCTTATAGTAGCTCTAGTAGTAGTAGGAGTCTATAAGGCTATAGTATGTATAAAGGCACCTAAGATAAAGAAAGCAGTATATAGAGCCTTTAGCCTAACTAATATAGGAAATAATAATAATAATAACTGTAATTGCAATGCAGGCTATAGCTAAGGCTGTAGTTATAGAGGCTGCTAGAAGACGTAATTATGTAAGCTAAGTGTAACCTATAAGTAATCTACCTTATCTTTAACTAGGGTAATAGTTACTTTATGTAAGTAAAGTATACTTCCTAAGCGTAAGAGGTCTAGTATAAGTATAGTAGAGATACTGTCTCTAAAGCGCTCTAGCTATTAGTTATGCTAAGGTAAGGGCTACTATATATCTAACTGCTAGTATACCCTGCCTTATAGGCTTCTAGAGGGGTGCTACCTTAATACTATGCTTAAGAAGATAATTAATATATATGTTAAATATAAGCCTAAACTTATAGAGCAGCTATAGTAAGTATAAGCCTATAAAACTAAGAATAACTAACTGTATAGTAGATACTATAGGTATATTAAACTAGCATTCTTTTATACTGCTAAAAGTAAGTACTACTTAGCTAGATTAGTAATACTAGATTTAGGCTTAACTATCTATATATTTAATAATACTACTTAGTTTAAGACGCTAAGAGTAGCCTCTATTAGCGATTTCCTCTAGGCTAGCTTACAGTAATTACCTATTAATGTATATAGTATAGTAGAAATTAAGCTCTATAGGCGTAGGGGTAGCATTATAAAGCTTACCCTATATAATGTTACCCTTTACCCTAGGCTTATAGTAAACCTAGTAGCCTTTTAGAAGCTATACTAGTGTAGCCTATAGTAGGATACTAGCCTAGGTAATAATTGCCTTTAATAGGTAGACTAGTCCTTTATAGCCTACCTTAATAAGATTTACTACTAGTAGGTGCTTAACTATAGGCCTTTTAAAGAGGAGGTAGCTTTAGCTGTAATAGTGCTGCTGCTA
This sequence comes from Colletotrichum tanaceti, assembly GCA_005350895.1. Classification (NCBI taxonomy): domain Eukaryota; kingdom Fungi; phylum Ascomycota; class Sordariomycetes; order Glomerellales; family Glomerellaceae; genus Colletotrichum; species Colletotrichum tanaceti. The sequence goes on from PJEX01000221.1 coordinate 76,313, forward strand.
GCTGCAGGCGCTAATAAAGCGCCTCTACTGTATAGGAGAAATTAATACATAACAGCTATATATAGGAAGCCTATCCTAGGTAACCTTATAACTTAGTACTAGAGACTTAGCTACCTAGGCCTTAAAGCACTTAAGAGAATTATGAATGTAACTTATAGAGTATGTCTTAAGGGCGCTAAAGGCCTGCCTATACGCTTAATTAACTGTAAGGCCTGCATAAAGTTAAAGGCCTACTGCCTTCCTAGGTAAGCTCCCTAAGAATTAGCTTCTCTAGCTAAACTAGGTAACTAATTTATAATTAACTTTTATAATCTTAAAGTTAGTTATATAGGGTATATATCCTATATAATTATTTCTAACTATAGTATAGGTTATATATAGGACTTTTACCTATACTAAAGGATTACTAAGGTACTGCTAACTACGCTTATAGACTTCCTAACCTTTTTAGAAGTCTATTATAACTGTTAGGTTAAGTGCCTTAAGACTAATAATAAGCTTATACACTACCCTAATGTAGTTACTACACTTAAAGCATACAGTATTTAGCTTAAGGCTAGTGTACTAAATATATAAGCCTAGAATAGGGCTGCTAAGTGTATTACTGCAGTTATTAAGTATAGGGTATACAGTATAGTAATTAATGTATGCCTACTAGATATCCTTTAGCCTAAAGCCTATATAGCTTTTATATACCTTTATAACTGTATACTGTAAGCCTTATAAGGCTAGAAAACCCTATACTAGTTATAGTATAAATACTTCTAGGGAGATAATAAAGCGCCTTTTGTATACCTAGACCTCTCTTACTTATATGTATATAGTTATAAAGTATATACGCTTATAGTAGATACCTAACTTTATAGAAATTAGTGCTAGTACCTAGCCCTATAAGCCTAGATAGGGTTTCTTATAGGCTATACCTCTAGTAACTCCTATTATATATAGAGTCCTACCTATAGTAAAGTCTTTACTATATATAACGTTATATTTAATAAGAAGATTACCTTTAATAGTAATATTATAAAACTAGCTAATAATATATATAAATCTATATTACAGGAAATAGCTACTATAATTAAGTGTCTTATACGCTAAGAATAAGATAAATATAACTTTATATATACTGCAGATAAGGAAGCAGATAAGATTAAAGAGTATACTAAGCATACTAAAGGGGTAGATACCCTAGCCCTTTACAGTTATAAACCTTAAGGGGTAGAAGGCCTAGTAGGTATGCTTACTAGCCTCTATAGCTATAAAGACCTACCCCTGTATACTAAAGCAAGATTTACCTTAATAACGCCTCTAGTAATACTGCTACTAAAGGTAACTTTCTTTACTATACTTATAGCTACACTAGGTATAAAGGGGTGAGAGTAATCTTAACTACTTAAAGACCTTAAGACTTTAATTCCTATATAAAGGCTACTCTAGGAGTCCTTTAAGGCTGCATTTCTTGCAGGCTATATATACTATAAACCTAAGGCTAAGCAAGAAAGACTAGATAGCACTTATACTCTACTAGTTTAGACTAATTACCTATTTCTATAGGTAAGTATAGATCTATAGTATGTATATCTATTAGATCTAAAAGCGTACTTAGGCTAAGGCTTAAATAAGGCTAGTATGTAGCTTAATTTAGGTTAAGGGGGAGCAGTCTAGGAATAGGCTTATAAGGTATATAGCGCTATAGGTACCTACTAGAAGTAACTCTTAGAGATAATAGCTTACTACGCTTTATCTCTATAATATAACGCTTATATAACTAATAACTATAACTACAAATATACTATAGTAATATACTAACTAAAGTTATAATACAGTATTATTAATACTGTATACACTGTATACTGTGTAAGCAGTAGAAAGTGGAAGAAACTACTAGAAACCTCTAAAAGGCTTATACTTC
>PJEX01000222.1:0-15731 GCA_005350895.1 Colletotrichum tanaceti
CCCCCCCCCCCCCCCGCTTCCCTCCCTCCACTTCCCAGCTGACCGAACCAAGAGTCCTCAAGCCGGGCGGCTGGATCGAGATGCAGGAGATGCGCTGGGTGTACGGCTGCGACGACGGCACCATAGGCCCGGACTACGCGCCAGTGAAGATGGGGGCCAACATCAAAGAGGGGCTCGCACGATTGGGCGTCGAGATGAACGCCGCCGAGAGCTACCCCACACGCGTCGAGAAGGCCGGTTTTGTCAACCTCCACCACGAGGTTAAGAAAGTCCCCGTCGGCCCATGGGCCAAGGACGACAACCTGAAGCAGATTGGCGATTACTGTCTCGCGGCGATATACGACGGCCTGCATGCCATCACCATCGGGCCCTTCACCAGGGGCCTGGGCTGGTCCCCTGTCGAGGTTGAGGTTTTTCTGATCCAAGTGCGCAAGGATTTGCTCAACCCTGCCATTCACGCACACGTTTACTTCCACTCTCTTTCGGCCCAGAAACCAGAAGCACCCGAAGCCGACTGAGGGCCAAGAGCTTGATAAAAGCTCATGGGTGAACTTGGACCCCCACCCATCGAAATAGAACGTTGGAATTCTTTTCGGGAAAACGCGGCAAAGAACCGGGTTGTTGGAGTGTAGTGTTGTTTGTGGCGGGCTACTTGGCTGTTGCAGTCGTCGGGACACACTCAGAGGAAGGCAACCTACACTGCGCTATGTGCGCGGACCTGTGATATTCTTCCGTTTGTAGAGGTTTACTATTCCAAAGAAAGCGTTCGCGATGCTCCCAAGCGTCCGCCTCTCGGCAGATTGTAGAATTTGTCTTGATATCTCGAAAGTCGTTATGGCGCATTGGCTTGTCGCGGTTTGATCGCTGTGATGACGGAAATCCCGCTGCCGACGAACTTGTCTTGACTCAATATGCGTGGAAAAGAAGTGCGGAACTGCACTGCGCCGGACGAACTCTTGCCCGGAATGCGTATTTCGTGAAACTCCCACGTCTGTCATCCAGTTGTGTGTTGAGAGGATGGGTTGCTCCATAGCACCCCACGCTGTTGGATGGGCCTGGCAGATTCGAGGGCAATACTAAGAGCAATGATCTGACAAAAAAACCCCGGGGAAAATGTCCTGGAGGTGACGAGTCGTTTGGATGCGTGGCTATCGTACGGTGTTAGCGACAATAGAAGCCTGCCGAGGCAAGACCCCCCCCCTTGTTGCATCACGTGGTCGGTTTGTTTCGGTGAGGTGAGGTCTGATCATGACGGTCAGCCAGACTCTTTCAAGATGTTCCCAAAGAATGTGCAACGCTCGATGGGAGTTTTTCGGACTGGGTCCTGGCCCATTTGGGGCGCTGCCAGCAATACACGTGCCGAGAGGGCCTACAGTCAGTCACTTTCGTCGTCAGAGAGTGATGAAGCATGTTTGAGATGGTCAATCCCAAGAATTAGCAAAGCAAATCCGATTCCCGTACAAGAGCAAGGCCTCGACCAGAAATATTTGGAGAGAAGCAAAACCGGCGAGAGAAAAGGACCGCGGGAAAAAGCAACCTGGCGGTGCAATGTTCGGCTCCTGGCCCAGGGGTGGTGTGGTCCCTGTAGGCTGTACCGGTAGCGCTGCACGGCGGGGTTGGCGGCGTGATGGGGAATACAGAAGTGGACACAGATATCCACTGCGACCCTTTGCTGTGCTGAAGGCGTCAGGGCAGCATATTAGGAGCTGTTACAGTGACTCTTGCTGTGTTCTTTTCTCGGCCAGAAGCTGTTGAAATCCGGGCTGATCAAGGCTCCGCAGACAATCTAGGATGAAGGTTTTGCTTACAATGGTGAATTCCAAATAGCGGAGAAAAGATACCCGGAACACTCTGCACATTGCACCGACCTCAGAAGTAGCCGCTGCGAGGGCGGCGGCGGCGGGGACCCGAGAATAGCGGCAGGGGTCAGTCAGTTTAGTGTCACCGTCAGCACGGGACCACGGGTACACCAGCGCTATGGCTTGGGTGCGGCTCGGACTTTATGTTCGCCTCCGCTTGATAATTCCTGGTGCTGTACGGGTACACGTGTAAGCTCTGGTCGCCGAGGGCCCATCAATCAAACAATCTGGCGGTTCTCGTCAATCTTGGAGCGGTAAAACGAGGTGTGTGTGTGTGTGTGTGCTCGAGAAGGAGGGCTGCCGGCAGCCGCCAATCGGGAGGAGAGGCAAAAGGAAGATGGGAATTGATGAGATGCGCGTCGACGTGGGAAACACGACATTGCCCCGGCCGCTCGGGTGCCATCGTATGGCCGTTGGCCGAATGTCATACTCATGGTGGGTGGTTGAGGACCGCCAGCCCAGTAGGAATGGTTTCCTCGAGTCCCACGACCCAGGAGTGGCGTCCTCCCCCTCCCCCCCCCCCCACGGTCAACAAAGCCGGTGACAATGGTTCGAGGTGGGCAGCCTGCTCACCGACTAATTCGCAGCTTGAGCGAAAGGGGATGGCCGGGACGATGAAGGGCTCGACTCCGTGGTACGTGGTGTTGACAGGGGTTGCATGAGTGGCTGACTTGCAAGTTGGTGGTTCGTGATGGTTGCGCCATGTGCATCGAAGGCTGCCGTCGGGGGGATTGTAGTATGAGTCTGGGAGTCCGAGGGTCACCCCAATGCTATAAGTTTAGGCCTAACTCGACTCGTAAATAGGGGAGTCTTGAAAAGAGAGCAGAATGTCATCATCGGCCGAAGGTCCCTCACATCCACGATGTAAGTCGTGAATTACGTCTTAAGCTACCGGTATTAGCGGTGCTCTCTCACGGCGGTCAGGTGGTTACACAGCGGTGTTAGTGGTGGCAGCGGAGCAAAGGCGCGTTGGTGGGGCCGGTTGCGGGGCGCATGACGGCAGGAGGAAGGCGGCATGTAGGTAGGTAGGCGATAAAATGCGGGATGGGGGCGGGGAGGTGGTTGTTAATAGGTAGGTACAGCAGCTGGGTTGAAGCGCTACTGCGGGGAAGCAGGTTGGTAAACTACCTATGTACACCCACTGTAGGTAGGTACCCTAAACAACAAGCACCTTTAGCTCCCTAGTCGGTCAGGCAGACAGATAGTAGCAACGGTTCTAATTCCATCTCATCTGTTCGGGGAAAGAGGGGACTGACTGGACGACGCCGTGTAACGGCACGGCGCACAGCTCCCGGGGTTCGTAGCTCCTCAACGGCATAACCCCAAGGCAAAGACAGCGGGCTACGGACGGCATGGATTACGCGCAGAGTCGGAAGAGCCAAAGGCTGCTTTGGTTCATCGGATAGCCTGAGGTTGGACTTTGCTCCCAACCCGATCCTAGGTACCTAGGTAGGTGGGTAGGTAGGTAGGTAGGCACAAAGTGCGCCTGTCCGGTCTTGCGTCACCATTCATGTAGGCCAGCAGCTTCTGGGAGATTGAGGGAAGGCGAGGAGATCCGTACACAATGGTGCATAGGTTCATTGGGGTAGGTGCGTTTGTCCCTGCCCTCTTCTCGGAGTGATAATAGAGAGCGAGGTGGCCTACATACCTAGGTAGGTAGATAACTAGGTACCTACGAGTACCTACCTAAGGTAAGGTAGGTGGCCAAGGTAAGAATGAGGAGATGACGAGACATGAGCGCCTTCCGGCCCTGGCTGTCGATGGAGTGAGTGAGTGACCTGACCTGACCTGACATTGCCCCCGTTCACGGCCGGCCCCACTTGGCCGTCATCCGTCCGAAAGACAGGTAGGCACGTACCTAGTCAGGGACCGGTCGGGGAAGGTGCGTTCTTCCTCAGCCTCCGTCAGTGTTTAATTGTATCGTCCTACCTGGGTAGGTATCTACCTTGGCCCCTGGTCCCGTTCCATAGGTACATTGCCATGCTGTTGTTATCTATCGTCTTAAAATTTAAGCTTCGATAGAGTAGATGTACTCGTCAGACACGGCAGAAATGTTGCCCCTAGGCAAGATACCTACGGTTACACACGTCCTACCTCCTACCTCCTACCTTCTACCTCCTGCTCGTCGATGCAAGTGCGGCAAGATCACCCCATGGTGGCTTCACTTCCCCAAACCCAGACGACCATTCACTCCGACACCCCTTCTAGGTACCTAGGTAGGTACCTTGGTAGGCAGCATGTAGGGGGAGGTACCTAACATTACTTACTGTACCTCCCTACCTTTGATCCTGATCCTCACATTTCCGTCTTTTTTCGCCTCGTGCCCCCCTCCCCCCCTTTTGGTTGCCCGCTCAGCCTGTCATTTGCTTCCTTTTCTTCTCAGCTCACTTCATATTACCTGTTACGTATGTCCTCCCCTCGTGCTATGTGCGTCTCTGCCCGTCACTTCCTCCCATTTTCCCACCAGCTCGCAGCCGGCCAGCCTTGACTCCCGACTCCCAGCACAAAACCCTCGCATCCCCTCGTCCCATCTTCTCATCTTTGGTTCTGTCTTCATCAACATCCTCCTCCTCCTCCTCTTCCCCTTGCTGTTCTTCTTCCCAACCGCCTCTGGCCTGCAAATTGCACCTCGTAGACGACTCGCTCAAACTCCCATTTGCCTCTCCGACTCGTCCCCCTGTCATCCCCTCGATCGAGGTTCCCGCACTCAAACAAGTGGAAGTTGACATCATGGTCACTCCGAGGCAGCCGAGCCGTCAGTTCTCCCTGGGCGCCTCGGCGCACCGTAGGAGACAGATGAGCACCATGCACGACCAGGGCAATCATTTTGGTCCGGCTCTGACTGTAAGACTATCAATCGCGTCCCCGTCCCTTCGCGAGCTTGCATCCCCCGCATGTCTCAGCAACCCATGCCCTGGTCCAAGACATTGATCGGCCCGTGGACTCACTTGTTTGTCTGCTCTCGACTCCATGATCCAATGAGACGACCAATTACTTCACAATCCCGTGGTCTCACCTCACTCTTGTCTGTCCACTAACACCAGCATGACAGACTCTCTACTGCGGAATCTCAGCCGTCTTCGCTGACTCTCACACGGCTGTCGTGGCCCTTGCTATTCACGACACTATATACCTGATTGATTTCACGGTCAAGCACATTAACCTCGACGATCCCACCCAGACAGGCAACGACGCCATTGCTGACTACATCATCAACACGCTCGAAAACTACGAGCATGCAAACTTCTCCAAGTTCATTGGGGCTGGTCTGCCCATGACACTCAAGTACATGAGCCAGACTTTGTGTTCGCGTCTTTGGCTCGACCTCGACATTGTCCCCGTTGTCTTGCGCCCCGACGACGAGCACAAGGAAAAGAGTTTCTGGGACATCAAGCGAGTGGATGAGCAAGCCGATTCTATGGCTCGCAAGTGCATCATGTACGTTGCCCGCTCCCCAGCTCCCCCTTGAGCCCTTGCAAGCTCGACCGCATCAATTGCTGATGCCCCGTCCACAGGAATTTTGGTCCGTCCCTCGTTCCCCTCCTCCAGGTCGGCTGGAGAGGTGTCGTTCAGACAGACGCCGGCTTCCGTGTGCAGCTTAACACGGTCCAGAACCACAAGGACACTTGCGGCACCCCGACCTGGGATGCCACCATGTTCTTTGCCAAGAAGCTTCGCGAGAACAGGATCAAGGTCGCCTTCTTCAGCAGTACTCCCCAGGGTGGTGGTGTCGCTTTGATGCGACACGCCCTCGTCCGCTTTGCCCGTCTTATTGGCGTTGACCTGACTTGGTATGGTACGTTTTCCCCCTTGCGCCGCCCACCTCTTGCAGAATGGTGCGCACCTGACATCATAGCCAGTGCCCAAGCCAAGGCCCGGTGTCTTCAGGATCACCAAAAACATCCACAACATCCTCCAAGGTGTCAGCCATCCCGACCAGCGCATCTCGGCCGAGGAGAAGCAGTCCATCATTGATTGGATCATGGATAATGCCAACCGCTACTGGCTTTCTGAAGGAGGCCCTCTGCGACCCCCCGAAGAGGGTGGCGCCGATGTGGTCATGGTGAGCCTTCTCCAACCCGCGCCTCCCCCCCCCCCGCCCCTAGGGCTTCTCCAAACCCTTTCCCCCCTCTCTCTACCCCTCCACCCCCCCATACGCACAGCTACCCCTCCCTCCCTCCACAGGCTGCATGGGAGGTGTGATGAGCTCCACACGAGCTCTTCTTTCGGGTCCGCCCCACACCTCCCGCATTGGGGCACTCTGCATATCAGACTGCCCAAGCTTTGATCATGAACTGCTGCTGACATGTGCGTGCAAATCAGATTGACGACCCTCAAATGCCCGGCTTGATTCCCCTGATCAAGAAGATTACGCCCGACCGGCCTGTTCTCTACCGATCCCACATCCAGATCCGCAGTGACTTGACTGCCAAGGCTGGCTCGCCCCAGGAGGACATCTGGAACTTCTTGTGGAGCAACATTCAACATGCCGACATGTTTATCAGCCACCCCATCCCCATTTTTGTGCCTCACACGGTGCCCAAAGAAAAGGTGGTGTACTTCCCTGCCACGACTGACTGGCTGGACGGCCTGAACAAGCCCCTCAACAGATGGGACACGGGCTACTATGGCCACATCTACAACACCGCCTGTCGCAACCAGGGAATGACGGAGCTCGAGTGGCCCGCCCGCAAGTACATCATCCAGGTGGCTCGGTTCGATCCCTCCAAGGGCATCCCCACCGTCATTGACTCTTATGCCGAGTTCCGTCGTCTACTGGAAGAGAAGGGCGAGACGGACATCCCGCAACTTGTCGTTTGCGGCAACGGGTCGGTTGACGATCCCGACGCCAGCATGATTTACGACCAGACTATGAACCAGCTCGAGAAGCACTACCCGCACCTCGTTAAGGATTGCAGTATAATGCGCCTGGATCCCAATGACCAGCTTCTCAACACAGTCATTGCCAACGCTCACGTCGTCCTCCAGCTCTCGACGCGCGAGGGCTTCGAGGTCAAGGTCTCTGAGGCCTTGCACGCCGGCCGGCCCGTCATTGCCACGCGGGCAGGCGGTATCCCGCTCCAGGTCAAGGACAATGTCAACGGCTTCTTGGTGGCGCCCGGCGACTTCAAGGCCGTGGCCGGTCACCTCTTGGATCTCTTCACCGACAGTGAGCTGCACAAGAAGATGAGCCACGCTGCCGCCACGGGCGTGAGTGACGAGGTGGGCACGGTCGGGAACGCACTCGGCTGGTTCTACCTTGCCGCGAAGTGGGCCGAGGTTGGCGTGAAGCCTGGTCTGCGCGGCGACGAGCGATGGGTCAACGACATGGCGCGAGAGGAAGCCGGCAAGCCCTACACGGAGGGCGAGAATCGTCTGCCGCGTCACTTTACTCTGAAGAAGGACGTTTCCATATTGAATGGCAACGGAGAAAAGGTTGAGAAGGGCGACGAAGAGGCGCAGTAGCGTGATGTGGCGGCGGGTTATCGATTTGGCGCATGACAGATGGTATGAGTTATGATTGGTGGACTCGGGACAGATGGGATGGGGTTTTTTTTATCATGAGAAAAGTGATGTATTGAGTCTTTGCAGACGGATACATGTTTATTGAGGGGCTTTGTTATCGTGCTCGAATCGAGGGATGAACGCTTGTCGTGATGTACTGTGTCTGGTGTTGCTTGTGGTTTGTTGGTGATGATGTGTTTTTTGGCAGTAAAGTGCCCAAACATTGGGGTCGGTAGACGGCCAGGTGCTGACGGTCGGTGGGCGGCAGGCAGCCGTCAGGGTACAATGTGCCAGTTGCCGACGGTGTCATGCAAGCCCCCCCCTGGGTCGGGTTTCGGGCTGGGTGCGTGGCAGGGTATCTCGAGTGAGCGACAGAGTAATTAGAACCTGCAGCCTGTAGCCTAGGTACCTGGAGTGGCCTGGTCTGCTGGTCTGGTGTGGTGGTCACGAACCAGTCAAGTGTGTCGTGTCGTGTCGCGGCCAGCCGCGCGTTCGGGTAATAGAAGGGTCGGGTTATGGTGTGCTGCTGTTAGGTGTACTCCGTAAGGTATTCCGTACAGATACGGGTACAGTTGAATCCTTTCGGATAGATAAGCCGAGTGAGTCGTCAGCTCCCACCTCCCATTGCTGGCCTGTAAATATGATATCTTGAGGGGCTTTTTTTGTCTTCCTTTTCTTTCTCCTTTGTCTCCTTGAGTGGTAGAGACAGACAGACAACCATCACCACCGCTGCTGCAGCTCTGAGTGTCATAGACACTGTTAACACACACAATCACGGAGCAAACATGGTTCAGCTAATGTCAGCGGCGGCCACTCTGGCAGCGGTTTACAGCATGACCTTAACTCCGGCAACGGTCTGCGTCTCGGCCGAGCCCATCTCGGCGGCGGCGGCGGCGCATCATAACTCGCATGTATCAGCATCATCACCGCCGCCGTCCTCGTCGTCTTCCGACTTCGCACCGAGCCCGGAACACGCGCGTGAGAATGCGGTGCACATCTTCAACGCCGTGCACTCGGCCATGCGCCAGTGGGGGTCCTCGCTGCACCACAACGGCTTGGGGCTGATCCCCGCCACGGTGCCGCGAGGCACGCTGATGTACCACGGCACGCGATCCAACAGCACGCCCGAGGGGTTCGAGTGGCTCGCGTTCGAGATGGAGCACTCGGAGAGTTTTGCGAGGAGCTGGAGAAAGGAACGGGGGACGCCGCCGTCGAAGCCTCCGCCGCCAGGCAACGGCAAGGGGAAATCACCATCTCGGGGACCGCCTCATGGGGCCGCCGAGCCGAGTTTCCCGATGACGGAAGGACAGAAACCACTCACCGGAAACCCCGACGATGAGAGACCTCCGAGAGGCCCGGATGGAGGACCGGTTCGCGGGTACTTCCACACGTACCGCGCCAACCGGGACCTCAAGCTGCTGTACATCGACGGCATGGCCGCGGGGAAGACGGGCATGGGCACGCTCGACACGCAGGACTTTTTGCTGCGCGGCCTCGACAAGGCGCCCGGGCTCCCGCTCGGCGGACTCGGGGAGCTTGACCGCGCCAAGGAGATCTGCGAGGTCGTCCGGGCGTGGGGCCTCGACGGCGTCATCCGCATGGAGATCGGGTTCGAGGCCATCTACTGCGACTTCTTTGACGGCCTGGACCTCGTCTCGGTCATGAGGCGGCCGTGGAGCGACCAGGTCGAGGGCGGCGGCGGCGGCGGCGGCGGCGACGGGGGTGGGGGGGGCCTCTTTGAGTGGGCGAGGGCCGTCGCGCAGCGGTACGACGGCATCGGCGGCGGCAGGGTGCGGTTGGGGTTCGGGGGCATGGTCAGCGGGCTCTGGTACCCCCTCAACGTGTCCAACCCGGACGGGCGGCGGAGGGACATGCCGCGGCTGGGACGCCTCGCGAGGGAGCAGCGGGAGGCGGTGCTCGGCAGGGTCGGGGAGATTGTCGAGGGCGCCGCGTGGGCGGACGGACAGGTCGATTGGCAGGGCGTGGCGGACCTCATTGTCACGAGGTTCGGGGACCGCATCGAGGCGATCGCCGACGAGGAGGCCGTGGCCGGGGACGAGGCGTTCCTGGGCCAGGTGCTCAGCGTGACCAACACGTTTGTGGACTACCCGTGGGACGAGTCCGACTCGGGAGCGGGGTATGTACGAGGGGGGCAGAAGAAGGGGGAGGAGAAGAAGAAGGAGGAGGAAGAGTATGCCAGGGCGGCAAGGGCAAGGTGTGCGGCGCATTACCTGGAGCCGGCGACGGCGTGGAGGGACGAGTGGACGCGGGAGGACGAGATGATTTACGTCGCCGTCTCGGCCGTCGCTGATCGCATCTGCGGGGACCTGTTTGACGTCCGCGGGCTGGTCCTGGACGCGGCGCCCGAGTTGGCGGGGGCGAATACGGAGGCGGACGTTGTGGCGGCTTTGGCGTCGGCGGCGTCGGCGTCGTCGGCGGCAAAGGTCCGGCATGACTCGGGAGACGCAGACGGAGAAGACGACGAGCTCGCCGGGGCCGTCAGGCGAGGGCGCGAGACCATCAGGACGCTCAAGGGGGATCTCGGGTGGAGCCTGTGGAAGAGGTGCAAGCCCGGGTGCGGCGTGGCCGAGGTCTGCTTCGTCGCCATGTGGCCGTTCGGGCTCAAGGACGACCACTACCGCCCGAGCTGCCAGAACCGGAGCGTGCTTGACGAGAGGGGCACGCGGCACGACGCCAAGGAGTGGTACTGGGAGTGGGAGCCGAGGGTGGATCTGTGAATGTGATACAGTGATGATGATTACCGCCCCGGGGTTCTGGCGGGTGTGGTGGTTTTGGTGACGGAAGGCGTGGTGTATGGACCATGGTTTGCCGTTGTTTTCTTTATGATTGCGGGCGGTGGTATTCTCGTTCATGTGATGATCTCTTGGACATGTGACACCGAGACTTGACGGGAGTTACGTTGTCGTGGCCGTTGGTTGACCGTGTTGGTTGTTTGACTGCTCTTTCATCTTGCAACATTTCCATATAGATCGGGGTATGTTCTTGTTGTTGCCCGTCTCGTTGAAGCCGTGTGTTTCCTCTGATGGACGTTGACTACCAACGTGTATTGCGCGGTGTGAACGGATGCGTCCGAGGACAAGACCGAGGGAGACGATGTTGAAAGCGAGCCATGTATGACCTCAACCGCGGGAAGTTGAAAGTGTGTACATTGTGGCGTGGAAATACGGCCAGTAGAAAAGGTTGCAGAACTCTACAGTAGCAAGCCCACGGCAAAGGCATCTCCAAGCCGCCTTGGCTGGGATCAGGACGCGAGAGAAAATTCTCCAAGCCTATGATGATGATGATGATGATGATGATGATGATGATGATGATGACGATGATGATGATATTATTTCACGCCGGTGCATCACCCTATGGGACCAAAGGGCGCGCGTCACGGGCGTCTGCAGAGGTAGACTAGGAATCAGTGAGAGGTCATAGTAATATTACATCGTTAGTATCTGACACGGGAAACTGGAATTGACGTTCCAGTCGACAGCAGATGGTCGTTGAGAAAGTATTCCAAATCAACACCCCAAAACAAAATCCCGCCAACTCATGTACAAACCGGCGACCGCATCCATCCTTGAGGCGGGATGACCCGAGTGGATGGAGCCCCGACGAAACAATACTCGATTCCTCCCGGAATGGCATCATTCTTTACCACGGCATCAGGGGGGCGTTTGCCGCCTCGAACCTTCGCGGACCTCGCTATGGCGAGATGTCCGAGGTGCGAAGGGAGGGTTCCCGGGCTGGCGGAACATGTCATTGGAAAGGTCCAGGCACGGAAGCATCCGTGGGGTGTCATGTGTATGTGTATGCGTGTGTGTGTGTGTGTGTGTGTGTGTGTGTGTGTGTAATATTGCAGGCCATGCGGGTTCCGAAAACACCCTCTTTCAATTAGGTAAATCGGGCGATGGCATGTTTGATATGTAACGAACGTTCGGACATGCATGCGCAGGGTGTTCGCTTACAAGTCTTTGTTGCCGCAAGTTGCCGTCCGGGAGAACCGACGACGTGGGGGGGGACATCACTGATCAGGCCAGGTTCTGTCATGGCGGCTTACTATGTATGTAATTATACGTCTCGTGGGGTCTGTTTCCAGGGTTCGGGAGTGATCAGTGATGTGAGCCCATCCCGTCGGTAACATGTAGCGCGGTGTTCGGTTCGTGATGCTCCTTTCTGTTCTATTTTTATTTTCAGTATTTTCCGTGGTTCGTCCAGAAGCCGTCTCCTCCCGAGTTGATGACAGAAGCCCTCAGAACACCACCGGCAAGAAAGGAGTGTCAGAGAAACACGGCAAGACTCGAAGCATCTCCGGAGCCCATGTGTCCCCATGCGTGGACTCGGCTGCACGTAATACCTGTCGCCATTACTGAGCGACAAAGGTGACGACAGACAGACAGAGAGAGAGACATTGGGCAGAGGGAATCGACGGTCAGCCTCCGGGAGGCCATTTTCCGCATCCAGCCGCCTTTCAGCAACCCGGCGCCATGTCTTTGAGCTGTGCACCAGGGATAGACAACCAATGACCAAAAAGAGAGATGTTGGCGGGAGTGGCGGTACGACATTTGTCTCTTTCGGTCTCATTTTGGCTTGCCTCTCAAGTCCTTCAGTCTTACATCATCGCCTCTCCTCTCCTCTTTCGCACAAAAAGGGGAGATGGCATCGTTCCCCCCCCGGGACGCCTCACCACAACAAAATGTTCCACCGTCCCTTGGCCCTCCCCCAAAACTGCCAGATGCTGTTGATCTGTCTTGTCTGTTGACTCTGTTCCGAAAGGGGGAACCAAGGTGCGCGGCCCGAACCAGGAACCCCCTCCAAGCCTTGAAGGAAGGACGGATTAGGCTTTGATAGACGACGACATAGGTTTAGGGGCGTCACTCTGGTCACTCACCGGCGGGTGTGCCCACTGCCTAGGTAGGCGGCGGTGGTGTCAGGAACCCGCCCGCCGGCGCCACACCACACGACTGCGGGTAAGCTTAACGGTCCTCAGCATCCTGTTTCTGGACCCTGTCTGAGTGAGTGAGTGAGTGAGTGAGTGTGTTGAAACTGTTTTAATCGTTCTCGTCCTCGGAGTCTGGGCACCAGTGGACCGCCGCATTGCTGCATGAGCGATTCATTTGCCGATGGGAACGGGGGAGCAGTTGGAGATGGAACGGATATACGGAAGATATAGGTACAGACTCAGATAAACTCACCACTGAAAGTGACGCAATTCCGTCCCATCCACCCAGTAAACCAAACCAACACCATCATTCTTCAGGCTCTTCAGGCTCTTCAGGCTCTTCAGGCTCTTCAGTCTCCATCTCTCGCTCTCTCCCCTACCGTTCCCCCCCCAAGAACTCTCGTAAATCCCCCTCACTCGGAATTAATAAATCGGCAGTCCACCCACCCTTCTTCACTCTACCAGTCTTGGTCTACCTGTACCCCAAAGGCGGCCGATCCGCCGAAGAATCCGCCGGCAGCCAGACGTCAGGGGTAGGTTGTGTATCCCATGATCCATCTCATCCCATCCCATCCCGTTCCATTCCGTCCCGCCGGCCATCGTGCTGCAGCACGCGCTGCCCGCGGAGATGCAAGATTCGACAATACGTGTTGCCCCGATGTCAGGCCACCCGGGCGGGAGCATGATACGGTAATTCCCATGACTTTTTTGATTTTTTTAGTGGAGGCCTCGGGTTACATACATAGTGATTACACGATACAGAGGGAGGGGGGGGGACAAGGCAAGAAAGTGGACAGAAACAAGGCGCACATGTGCATGTGGGATGGGCTTCGTCGCGACCGCCGACGGTTGTGCGGTGGGATGGGATCATCGCCGCGGACCACGAGCCATTGAGGCGATGGATATTTGTCAATGGGGGAATCATGTGGATCGTTGGTCTTTTGTTTCTGGATGAATTGTTAAATACCGCCCAGGCATCCCCTCCGATATCCATCATCTGAACCCATAAAAAGAGAGGCTTCTGTAGATGTTCATCCAGACATCAGACATCAGACAAGAACAAGAACAACAAAAAGACTACTTCTCACCAGTCAATCCCATTTCCCCATAACATACATACTCTCACGGATGATAAGAAACATCAGACTCCAGACTGGTAAATAACCCTGCTGCAACATATCTTCATCATCATCACCATCATCACCATCACCACCATCATCCCTCATCAACGCCACCACACTCTCCTGGGTAGATGCTCGCCTTTCCCTCAAAGACATCCCGTCTGCTGCCGACCTTGGCCCGTTCCGTCCACCGCATCGGCCGATCCTGCTTCTTCTTCACCACGTCCACCGCCAGAATGGGCCTCACCCAGGACCAGATCAACATCGTCAAGTCAACGGCGCCCGTGCTCCGGGTGCACGGCGATACCATCGCGACGCTCTTCTACAAGGACATGATCGACGCGCACCCGGAGCTCAAGAACGTCTTCAGCATGCGCAACATGGCCTCGGGCGAGCAGCCGCGCGCCCTCGCCCGCTCCGTCCTCGCCTACGCCACCTACATCGACGACCTGCCCAAGCTCGAGGCCGCCGTCGAGCGCATCGCCCAGAAGCACGCCTCGCTGTACATCCGCCCGGAGCAGTACGACATCGTCGGCACCCACCTCATCAAGGCCATCGCCACCGTCCTCGGCGACGCCCTGACCCCGGACATGGCCGCCGCCTGGACCGCCGCCTACGCCCAGCTCGCCAACGTCTTCATCGGCCGCGAGGCCGGGCCCTGGACCGACTGGCGCAAGTTCAGGATCCTCCGCCGCATCGACGAGTCCGACTCCGTCACCAGCTTCTACCTCGCCCCCTCGGACGGCAACCTACCGCTGCCCGAGTACCTCCCGGGCCAGTACATCTCCGTCCGGGTCCCCGTGCCCCAGCTCGGCGGCATCACCCAGCCGCGGCAGTACAGCCTCAGCGACGGCCCGGCCTCGACGGCGGGCGGGTACTACCGCATCAGCGTCAAGCGCGAGGCGACGGTCGTCGACGCTCACGCGCCCCGGGACGACGTCAGCAAGGGCCTCGTCCCGGGCCTCGTGTCGAACCTGCTGCACAATGACTACCGAGTCGGCGACGAGGTCGAGGTGTCGCACCCGCAGGGCGACTTTTTCCTCGACACTCACACGGCGCGGGCGGCGCGCGCCGACAAGGCCGACAAGGCCGACGCGGCGCCGCCGCTCGTGCTGCTCTCGGCCGGCGTCGGCGCCACGCCGCTCATGGCCATCCTCAACACGGTGCTCGGCCTGGAGTCCGACACGCCGGATCGGCCGGTGAAGTGGGTGCACGCGGCGCGCAACAGCCGCAGCCTCGTCTTCGCCAAGCACGTCCGCGGGCTGACGCGCGAGCGGGCCAACCTCGCCGCGCACATCTTCCTCGGCGAGGTGCGGCCGGGCGACGAGCAGGGCCGCGAGTTCGACTACCACGCGCAGCACCTCGACCTGACGAGGCTGCCGCGCGAGGAGCTCGGCCTCGACGACGCCGGGACCGAGTACTACGTCTGCGGGCCGCGGGACTGGATGCTCAAGGTCCGGCTGGCGCTCGAGGGCATGGGCGTCCAGAGGGAGCGGGTGAAGCTGGAGCTGTTTGCGACGGGTGACGTCGAGCAGTAAGGGGGGGGGGGTCGGTCCAGACCGACAGAGAGCAGTGAGGTCGGTCGATATGGGGGGGAGTGAAGCCGGATCGACAAGGAGCGAGCGGAACGGTTCTTTTGCGCACTGAGGGGAGAAGGGTTTCGAACATGAGGGAAGGGGGCAACGAAAGAGAAGAAAATGATCCCAACCCGGTAGGACTGGGATCTTGCGAAGGGATGATACACAGCGGGGGGGCGAGGTCTTATTTCATTATGTTTGGGAGGGGGGGTTCTTGTTTTTTTCCCGCACGCCTTGCTTCCGTTGGATGAAAAGATAGATTTGATGATGAATGCTTCTCAAGAATATACCAATCTTTTTTACAACTTTCATCACCAAGTTGTCCTTCTTTCACTTTCTTCTCGTCCCCCTGCCTCGATGGAAAGGAAAACCCTAATTAAAAAAGGTCGGGGGGAAGTTTGTGTTTACTTTTTTTCGCGTTTTGGTAATCATGTCCTCTTCATCGAGACCCGATCGCTCCTCGGGGGCGGCGCGAGCTGAGCGAGCGTTCGCCTTTCGTTGCTTATTCCCGCCCTCAGCTGTGTTTTTTCCGTTTCGCCGCTGACTGGCCCTGCGAAGGACAACTCTCATGTGTAGACCTTCTCCCCCGCCTAACGATGCAGTTCAAAGCTTGGGAGAATCAAGGTTTATCTTGGGATGTATCACGTTGACGAGTTTTGACAAATTGGCGTTGGCCATTGCCCCTTGAAGAACTGGGTAGATTGGCGCCGAGAAGTCAACC